>CM064521.1:57208823-57284348 GCA_032716605.1 Paralithodes platypus | reverse complement strand
CACATATCACATCACTGCCATCACAACTATCACCACCGCCACACCATCACCACACCACACCACATATCACATCACTGCCATCACAACTATCACCACCGCCACACCATCATCACCACTACCACCATATCACATCACTGCCATCACAACTATCACCACCGCCACTACCACCACACCACATATCACATCACTGCCATCACAACTATCACCACCGCCACACCATCACCACTACCACCACACCACATATCACATCACTGCCATCACAACTATCACCACCGCCACACCATCACCACTACCACCACACCACATATCACATCACTGCCATCACAACTATCACCACCGCCACACCATCACCACTACCACCACACCCCATATCACATTTCACTGCCATCCCAACTATCACCACACCAACGCCACCAACCGATCACCACTACCAACCCACACCACATATCACATCACGTCAATGCGACAACTATCACCACGCAACCACCAGCACCACACATCGACCACTACCACCCACCACATATCACATCACTGCATCACAACTATCACATCCGACCGGTCCACAACACCATCACCACTGCCACCACACCACATATCATATCACTGCCATCACAACTATCACCATCACGCCACACACCATTCAACCACTACCACACCACACCACATCTCACCTCACGGCCATCACAACTATCACCACCGGGCCCAACAACCATCACTCACTACCACCACAACGCACATATCACATCACTGCCATCACAACTATCACCACCGCCACTGCCACCACCATCACCACTTCCACCACATCACATATCAGCATCACTATGCCATCACAACTCATCACCACCGTCCACACCATCACCACTACCACCACACATCACATCACTGCCATCACAACTATCATCACACCACACCATCATCACCACCACACCACCACCATCATCACCACCACAACTATCACACCTACCATACCATCGCCATGTCACCACTACCACCACCATCATCACCACCACAACTATCACACCTACCATACCATCGCCATGTCACCACTACCACCACACCATAACCATACCACAACTAACACCACACCACACCATTATCACCACTACCACCACCATACCATACCATCACCACACCACCACCACACCATCACCATACCACCACACCACCATGCCACACCACCTGAGCGTGATGTCAGGTAACAGGTTAATGAAGTGATCCACCTGGCCCCACCCACCTGTGTCTCCAATTCCACCGTAGCAACACTAGACCACCTATATAGCCTTTACTGTATCTCTCTCTCTCTCTCTCTCTCTCTCTCTCTCTCTCTCTCTCTCTCTCTCTCTCTCTCGTCTCTGCCCTCTCTCTCTTTCCTCTGCTCGTTCTCTCATCTCTCTCTCCTCATCGTCAATCTCTCATCTCTCCTCTCTCTCTCCTCTCTACATCTCTGTTTTATCAGTAGCACAGATAGTAGGGGGTATACATATCAAGTGCTTGTGTGTTGTTACCTCTCAGTATACTCGTTTACCTTGTTCGTCCAGGGGAAATCCACGCAATGCGAGCTCAAGCTCCATTATTATCCGCGCCTCCTTAACTGGGAATGTATTGCGTAAATGCATGTTAAATTGTGTTTTTATATACTGTTGGAATGGCATGTGGATTGTGTTTTTGTGTAGTCCTGTAGTTAGCCAATTGGCGACATCGGAAACGAAGGCTTAGGGTGGATCTGTATGGTACCATTCTCACTATAGACGGTACCGTCTCGCCCGAAGGCTTAGGTAGCCATCAGCTTAGGTGAACCATATGATACCCATCTCGCCTTGTACCATTTTTGCCAACCCCAGATGGGACGTCACAACGTCGTCCACTTATTCCAGGTACCTATTTACAGCTAGGTGAACTGAGGCTAACACATGAAAGGAGACAGACCAATTGTGTTCTCGCCCGGCCGGGATTGAACCCCCGACCCCTCGTGTGTGAGACGAGAGCTCTACCTACTAGGCTACGGGCTGTGTGTGTGTGACTGTGTGTGTGGGGGGGGGGGTTACGGTGCTGTAGTTATTGTTGTAGGTGTGTGTGTGTGTGTGTGTGTATGTTAATAATAGCATACACGTTTATAGCCTAACACGTTTTTGTTCGTTCATGCAAATTGTATAGAACGTGTTTCTGTCTAGGTCAAGGGTGTGTGTGTGTGTGTGTGTGTGTGTGTGTGTGTGTGTGTGTGTGTGTGTGAGAGATTGTGGAGGCTATCTTGTTAAGGGAACCCACCTCGCTTTTTTTTTTGGCAGCAAGCTAAATGTGTAAATTTTTCGATAGAAAAATATTTCCGGCGAAGCCGGATTTCTCCATACAATGCTGGCTCGCTATCGCTCGCCAGGAAAAAATCGACACCTGGATGGAGATAAACGTCTTAAAACAGTTGGCTGAATGGGGCCGAATGGATACAAGCCAGGGAAAAATAGAAAAGGAGAGAAAGATAAACAAAAGCCGATGACCCCCCTTAAATGATTAGAACATTATCATTCTAAAGCACACACACACACACACACACATACACACTTCAAGCACCTGGTATAAGGCAACACAAGTAGTTTATAAGAACACATACACACACACACACACACACACACACACACACACACACACACACACATACCAAAAATGGTACAAGGCGAGATGGGTATCATATGGTTCACCTAAGCTGATGGCTACCTAAGCCTTCGGGCGAGACGGTACCGTCTATAGTGAGAATGGTACCATACAGATCCACCCTAAGCCTTCGTTTCCGATGTCGCCAATTGGCTAAAATACAGACTACACACACATCCACAGCCATTCCAACAGTACATAAAACACTTAACATGCATTTCACGCAATACATTCCCAGTTAAGGAGGCGCGATAATAATGAGCTTAGCTCGCATTGCGTGGATTCCCCTTGACGAACAAGTAACTGAGTAACACACACACACACATACAACATCAATACCAACAACAACAACAACAACACTACCGCACACACATACAACAACAACACTACCGCACACACATACACACACACACACACACAAACACACATACAACAACAACAACACCAACAACAACAACACTACCGCACACACATACACACACACACACATACAACAACAACAACAACAACAACAACACTACCGCCAGAAACACTACCTACTCTAGTGAGATTGATCCTTTGACGTGACTGCCTCTAATCTGCTTGGAATAATGTTAATGTGATGGTGGGTATGACGCCAGATGTCAAGATGGGATGGTCGTAAGGAAATACCAAGATATATAGTCTAGATATCTTGAGAAATACAACGTTGCAATTTATTTACAGGATCGGTCCTTTCGCGGATTCTAGCCATACATTGAAATTAGTAATCTGCACCACATATTTGTATTAATGTTTAGAATAGCAACACACACACACACGCACACACGCACACGCACACGCACACACACACACACGCACACACACACGCACACACACAGACACACACACGCACACGTACTGTACTCACCGGGCAGCCTCTCAAGTTCAAATAGCTGACAAGAGGACTCTCTCTCTCTCTCTTGCGTGTGTGGGTGTGCGTGCGTGCGTGCGTGCGTGCGTGCGTGTGTTCGTGAGTGTGTGTGTGTGTTCTTGTACTTGTGTTACCTTATATCAGGTGCTTGAAGTGTGTGTGTGTGTGTGTGTGTGTGTGTGTGTGTAATAATAATAAATAATAAACGGTTTATTAAAGAATGGCAGCCTCATGAGCTGAAAATACACATTTTACAATTTAGTGGATGACATGAGATGTACATATGAGGATGGTAAGCTTAGTTTACAAACAAAATAAATAAATACAATAATGCATGTGCAGAATACAAATTATCATAAAATAACCATGAGAGTAAATGATATACAGTACATATACACATTTATTTACTTACTCATATACAGAACATACGTATATACACGTACGTGCGTACATACATATACATACATATATAGGAACATAAGAACATGCAGTAAGTGTGCACATGTCCGTATACACAAACGCTCACGTATGCACACAAACATACATACATACAGAAACTGTTTTGGTAAGGTCAGGTAAAGAGGGTGCGGGTACTACAATGGGAGGTTAATCCTCGGTAGTGTAGGTGTGTGTGTGTGTGTGTGTGTGTGTGTGTGGTATGATGGAAGACTTAATGCTGAAACAGATAATACATTTAGCAACAAGAAGAAACAATATTTTGGACATATTTCTCACCAACGATGAAGAAATTATAAGCGACATAAGACTCGAAGAGACAGATATCTCAGATCACCGACTTATGGTGATTGAAACAACATTGCAAGCAAGTCGAGAACCACAAAAATCTATGGCGAACACAAAAGACTTCCGATCCTTAAATTTTTTCCAGGATGACATAGATTGGAAAACCATCAACAATGAAATATCCAATACGGATTGGCATGGAGAGATGGAAGGACGGACAAGCACCGAGATGTACCAACATTTTAGTTCCAAGCTCCTGAACATATGTGTAGCGAATATCCCAAGTAAGAGACAACCACGAGAATACACAATCCCAAGAGAGGAAAATACTGATGAGGAAGAGGACAAAATTAAATAAACGATTAGTGGAAAGCGAAGAAGAGAATATGATAAAGCAAAAATTAGCACGTATCGAAAGAGACCTCGCACAGTCGTACGACAGAGAAGCAAAATCTGAAGAACGGAGAGCTGTGGACAACATTGACAAGAACCCAAAATACTTTTTTAAGTATGCCAAGAAAAAAACAAGCATGCGAACAACCATAGGACCACTCAAGTACAATGGATACCTCACCAGGGATCCACTAAAAATGAGCGAAGCCCTTAACCACCAGTATGTGTCTGCATTTAGTACACCAAAACTAGATACAGTGAATCAGTGGCATACAACAACACCGCCCGCAGAATCACAATTGAGCGATGTAGAGTTCGATAGGACAGATATAGAGACATCCATACGAGAAATCAACACATATGCCGCTGCAGGACCAGACTGTATACCAGCAATACTCATGAAGCAGTGTGCCTCCATTATATCCAAACCACTGCACATGATATGGAGAAAGTCGATGGATACTGGGGGAAATACCTAGTCTCTTAAAACACGGACAAATATCACCCCATCTATAAAAGTGGGCCGAGAACAGAACCAAAAAATTATAGACCGGTGGCTCTTACTTCACACGTAATTAAAATATTCGAGAGGATAGTTGTAAAAAAAGTAACCAAATATCTGGAGGAACAATCACTTTATAACAAAGGTCAACACGGATTTAGAAGCGGAAGATCGTGCGTGTCGCAGCTTCTTCAACACAGGATGGATATTTTGAGTGCTCTAGAAGATGGAGATGGTGCAGATGCAATCTACCTGGACTTCTCTAAAGCTTTCGACAAGGTTGACCACTCGATCTTATTGCAAAAACTGGAACATATTGGGATTAGAGGTAGGCTACACAAGTGGATCGGGAGCTTTAGAACTAATAGAAGTCAATCGGTAATGGTCGAAGGAAGCGAATCCAAGAAGTCGGAAGTGAGAAGTGGTGTGGCACAGGGGTGGTGATTGGCCCCTTGCTTTTCCTCATATATATCAGTGATATCGACCAGAGTATACAGTACTGTAAAACAACCTCATTCGCAGACGACACTCGACTCCTGGGCATTGTGAGAAGGGAAGATGATTATAAAATGATACAAGATGACCTGAAGACGATATATAACTGGGCAGAAATGAATATGATATTCAATAGCACAAAATTCGAGTTATTGAGATATCGACACCCGAAGCAGGAAGTGGCCGACAAGGACTATACAACACCAGAAGGAGGAATTATAATCCAAAGCAACCACTTGCGAGATCTGGGAATAACAATAAGCGACGACGCTAGCTTCGACCATCATATTGATAATACTGTAGCGAAGGCCAGAAAGAATATGGGATGGATTTTTAGAACATTCAAAACAAGAGAACCACGTGTGTTAATAATATTATTCAAGACCCTGATACTACCATTGGTTGAATACTGCAGCCATTTATGGAACCCCCAAAACATCGGCCAAATCAGAAAACTGGAGGCAGTACAACGAACGTACACGGCCCGAATCGAAGGACTGAACAACATGGACTACTGGCAGAGACTACAGCATTTAGACATGTACTCATTGGAGAGAAGAAGGGAGAGATATGTAGCAATGTACGTGTGGAAAATAATTAACGAAATGATACCAATACTGCAAAACGAAGATGAAATTAGGACGACATACAGCAGTAGACGAGGAAAATTGTGCACTATTCCGCGTTTAGTGAGAACAAGGATGAGCTTACAAACCTTGAAAGAGAATTCATTGGCTGCACACGGACCAAAGATATATAACTGTCTCCCCAAGCAACTAAGAGAACACACAGGCTCTCTCTTAAGTTTCAAGACTGGATTGGACAAATTTCTAACGAACAATACCCGACAAACCATCGCTGCCACACTATTACCAACGTCCGACGGAAACAGCCTGCTACATCAAATCAGAACGAGGAATACTTGAGGGCGGCGCACCAGCGTGGCCCAGGACTTCGGTCCTAAACTACAATCCAGGAATCCAGGTGTGTGTGTGTGTGTGTGTGTGTGTGTGTGTGTGTGTGGTGTGTGTGTGTGTGTGTGTGTGTGTGTGTGTGTGTGTGTGTGTGTGTGTGGTTGTGTGTGTGTGTGTGTGTGTGTGTGTGTGTGTGTGTGTGTGTGTGTGTGTGTGTGTGTGTGTGTGTGTGTGTGTGTGTGAGACAGAAGGCGAAATATGGAAGAGCTGGGCGTTCTATTGTTAAGGGTGGAAATACATGGATGAAGATACGCGAACACTTAATAATAGATAATGCTTATGCATAGATTTATAATCAGAAGTGTGTGTGTGTGTGTGTGTGTGTGTTACCGGTACGTGTTATTCATGACACAGACGTTTCTTTGTTCATTAAGGGGAAAGGGTTTATTTTTTGGTCGATTATTTCATATATTTATTATTCTTTTCGTTTCCTCCCTAGACCTCCATCAAACATTAAAATTAAAATGCATTACATCCCCCTTCTAGATTAATTTGTACATTTTTCGGTAGTTAATGCTTAACCAAATCAATATTTTCTGAGCATCCCAGTTTTATTATGCAGCTTAACAACAAACTTCACAGAAGCTGCAGACAAATGATCATACACACCAGAAATAATGATAATAAAAGTTGTAAGTTAAATAAAGCTCCAGATTATATAACAGTCACGCTTATACCAGCACCTTTCCTGTTAGCATGGCAACAGTAAACATCAACTATCATCAACAACAACAACAACAACGAGAGTCAAGTGCAATTGTATATGTGTGTGGATGATTCAGTGTCTATGTGAATGTGTTATATATATATAAATTTTATTTACATGTATTGTGTGTGTGTGTGTGTGTGTTTAAAATATGGTGAGCGTGTTTTATTTAGATATGGAGCTTACGTGTCTCGTCAGCGTTTTTGCAATATGTCTATGCGTGCGTGTGTGTCTGCAATTGAATATATGAGATCAGGAAGAACCTCCCCCCCCCCTGTCTTATATATATATATATATATATATATATATATATATATATATATATATATAGTGTGTGTGTAAATTTTGTTATTCCATATTTATTTTCCTTACCAGTGATTCGTGACTGTCTGTGTGTACCTGTGTGCGTTTTAAAGATATGGGAGCATATTCCTCTCTCTCTCTCTCGCTCTCTCTCTCTCTCTCTCTCTCTCTCTCTCTCTCTCTCTCTCTCTCTCTCTCTCTCTCTCTCTCTCTCTCTCTCTCTCTCTCTCTCTCTCTCTCTCTCTCTCTCTCTCTCCAACCATTCATACAGAAATACACCTCCACCGCTCAACACGCCCCCGAAAAAAAAATAAAAAAACATAAACTAAATAATCATCACGTGCCGACTTCCTGTTCATATTCTCATGTGATTTCCTCAGCCAAAAGCCGCTCTTGGGCTGCATAATGTGCGGGGATCGTGGGGAAGAAAGGCGCTATACAGTAGTAACGAAAGAGAGAGAGAGAGAGAGAGAGAGAGAGCGAGAGAGAGAGAGAGAGAGAGAGAGAGAGAGAGAGAGAGAGAGAGAGAGAGAGAGAGCGAGAGAGAGAGAGAGAGAGAGAGAGAGAGAGAGAGAGAGAGAGAGAGAGGTGTGACGGAGCTGTGAGTGTTGATAATGTTACACTACCACTTGTTGTTATTGATAATGAGGGTTTTGATTAACTTAATGGTGGTTGACGGGGTGGTGGTGGTGGTGATATTTGTGGTGGTTGTGGTGGTGGTGGTGGTGATATTTGTGGTGGTTGTTGTTGTGGTGATATTTGTGGTAGTTGTGGAGGTGGTAGTTGTTGTTTTGGTGGTGATATTTGTGGTGGTTGTTGTGGTGGTAGTTGTGCTGGTGGTGGTGATATTTGTGGTGGTGGTGATATTTGTGGCAGTTATGGTGATGGTAGTTGTTGTTGTGGTGGTGGTAGTTGTGGTGGTTATAGTTGTGGTAGTGGTGCTGGTGGTAGTTGCTGTGGCGACTTGGGGTAAGATATATTCATTTCTCAATTTGTTAGTATCTAGTGTATTGAAAGCTCAGAAGAAACTAACAATATTACCAATGTTAAATTCTTCTAATGAGGAGTACGAGTTTCTGTTATTTTATACTAAGGGTTTTAATGAGCGTAATGGGACTTGTAATGAACGTGATTACAGCGGTGATAGTAGGATGATGATGAGAGAGAGAGAGAGAGAGAGAGAGAGAGAGAGAGAGAGGGGGGGAAAGAGAGAGAGCGAGAGAGAGAGAGAGAGAGAGAGAGAGAGAACTGCAGCTGCTATTCTTCCCTTGCGTACCGGTGACGTTTATTTTATTATATTTCGGCTACATTTAGACGATTTTATGAAGCTTAGGAAGGATATGCGGTAGCTAAAAGGATGAGTTGAAATAGTTTGCAGCCTTTTCATGGGTAGACGTCCTTCCTAAGCTGAATAAAATCGTCTAATAGTTGCCAGAATATAGTAAAGAGGACGTCACCGGTACTGAATTAGGGCTAACGAACAGTGGTGGGTGGCTAATCCATCCACCAACCTGCTTCACGTAAGGGTTTGCATAAGGCTTACTTCCCTAGACGGGTTGCCGACCAAGGCTGACGAGTCCTATCCACCCAGATTGTTATACGGTTGTCTCCCCTTGATGGGTTGCCGACTATAGCTGACGAGTCCCATCCACCCAGATTGTTATACGGTTGTCTCCCCTTGATGGGTTGCCGACTATAGCTGACGAGTCCCATTCGCCCGATACAGTATATATATAAGTTAAGGTTTTATTTATGTGTTTATATATTTACTTATGGAATTTATTTATTAATTATTATATCTATTTGTATTTTATTATTTACTTTTGTGTGTGTTTGTGTGCGTGTGTGTGTGTGTGTGTGTGTGTGTGTGTGTACGTATGTGTGTGTGTGTAAGTATAAGTGTAAGTGTGTGTGTGTGTGTGTGTTTAAGTGTGTGTGTGTGTGTGTCTGTGTGTATGTGTGTAAATGCTGAAAGGTATATAAGAAGGGACACCACCTGTTGTCCATCACTGTACCTGTTATATAATTGAGCCCTTTTTGGTCCTTGTTCCCGAGTGAGTATGTAGAGGGTACACTGAAAGGGGCGGGGGGTACACTGAAAGGGGCGGGGGGTACACTGAAAGGGGCGGGGGGTACACTGAAGGGGGCGGGGGGTACACTGAAGGGGGCGGGGTGTACACTGAAGGGGGCGGGGGGGTACACTGAAGGGGGCGGGGGGTACACTGAAAGGGGCGGGGGGTACACTGAAGGGGGCGGGGGGGTACACTGAAGGCGGCGGGGGGTACACTGAAGGGGGGCGGGGGGTACACTGAAGGGGGGCGGAGGGTACACTGAAGGGGGCGGGGGGTACACTGAAGGGGGCGGGGGGTACACTGAAGGGGGCGGGGGTACACTGAAGGGGGCGGATATATACCTTTGGTTTAGTGTGTTAGTTTGCAACCTACCGTACCTACCTCTCTCTCTCTCTCTCTCTCGCTCTCGCTCTCGCTCTCGCTCTCTCTCTCTCTGGCTTCTAAATGGGCTTCCCCGAGACGGTATAGACTGCAGCACCGTTGATTCATTTAAACTCCGCTTAGACAAATATCTCGCATCAAACCCGCGACTGACTGCGTTTGTAAATGAATAACTTTATTTTATCCCCCCCTCAGTTACTAACCCATCTGTCCCCTACTAACTTCCTAATCCTGCCACGGACATTAGTTCCAGGGCAGTAGTTCCCTTTCCAATGTTCCCTTACCCACTCTAAACCACTGTTTGGACACTTGATCCTCAGTGTTTTGGAGGACAAGCAGCCTAGAAGGGTCACTAGACCAGTTGTTGCTTGATTTCCTTTGTACACTCTCTCTCTCTCTCTCTCTCTCTCTCTCTCTCTCTCTCTCTCTCTCTCTCTCTCTCTCTCTCTCTCTCTCTCTCTCTCTCTCTCTCTCTCTCAACCCTGGCAGGAAGAAGTTGGAGCCGGCAAGGTTTAAGGGGGGATGCTTCACTGTTTGGTCGATTAGTTTATTTATAAATTAATGTTCTAGTTTCCTCCCTAGAGTTCCATCAAACTTAAAACAAAAAGACCCACATCCATTAGATCCCCCTTCTAGATTAATTTGTACATTTTTCGGTAGAAAAATGTTTCGGCCGAAGGCCAGGTCTTCCAAAATTACAATCTCACTTTCATTCGCCAGGAAATAAAATGACAACTAAATAGCAAGAAAGGGTCTTAATATTGACAAACAAATGGGGCGGAAGGTCTTAAAATCGACAAACTAATGGGGCAAACCTCTTAAAATATGAAAACTAATGGGCCTAAACACGAGGGAGAAGGAGGGGATCTAGAAAAACGCCCCATCTCCCCTTAACCCTGGTCTCGACGTGGCTACCTGTTTGCTCTATATAACATGGCATCTGTTTTACTTGGAACCTATAGGGGAAAATGTATACCGTATAATGTATATTTTTTTTCTTTTCTGGTCCCTCTTCTTCCTCATGCTTAGCCCCATCAGTGTTCAGATTTTAAGACGTTCGGCGCATTAGCTTGACGATTTTAACACCTTTCGCCCCATTTCGTTGTCAATTTTAAGACTTTTCGTGCCATTTAGGTGTCGACTATTTCCTGGCGAGCGATAGCGAGCCTGTAATTTTAAGAGGCCGGGGCATTTTTCTGCCGAAAAATGTACACATTTATCTTGAAGGGGGGTCTAGGCGGTGTTTATTTAAGCTTGATGGAGGTCTAGGGAGGAAACTAGAATTATAATAAATAATTTAATAATCAACCAAAGAAATGAACCATCCCCCCTCAACACTGGTCTATATAGGTCTACCGGTCTGCTCTGCTGTATATAGCATGTCATCTCCTTTATTGCGTTCTTTTATATATACATTATTATTTTACTTAACCCTTTCACGCATTTATGACGCAGAGGTTGCCAGATTAGAAATAAGAAATAGAGTTCTCTCACTCTTATATAGTTACCTCTCCAAAATTAGTTTTCTGCCCACAGCTAACTCAAAGACAACTGCAGAGGTTGAAATAACTAAACTAAAGGTTTCTAAATACCCCTGATGGTAACAAAGGCTTTAAAGTATCCCCAATAGGCTCAACACAGCTAACTCAAAGACAACTGCAGAGGTTGAAGTAACTAAACTAAAGGTTTCTAAATACCCCTGATGGTAACAAAGGCTTTAAAGTATCCCCAATAGGCTCAACACAGCTAACTCAAAGACAACTGCAGAGGTTGATGAAGTAACTAAACTAAAGGTTTCTAAATACCCCTGATGGTAACAAAGGCTTTAAAGTATCCCCAATAGGCTCAACACAACTAACTCAAAGACAACTGCAGAGGTTGAAGTAACTAAACTAAAGGTTTCTAAATACCCCTGATGACCTAAAGACCTTTCTTGCTATTTAGTTACGTTTGGCTCGCCCTGTGCTGTATTAATGTCTGTCAGTTGTTGAATAGGGTGGGTAAGTGTATGACAATGTGTGTATATTTCACTCGATATGAAGACATGAAGCTTAGATATTGCTGATACCAATTATTGATCAAAACATACTTGGTGCCGAACATTGACTTATTAGCGCGACTGTACACGGTAATCCCTTTTTGATAGTATTCAGTATATATATAATTTAAGGGGGGTGACCTGCTTTTGTTTATGTTTCTCTGACTTGTATCTATTGAGTCCCATTCACCCTACTATTTTAAGACGTTTATCCCCATCAAGTTGTAATTTTTTCCCTGGCGAGCGGTAGCGAGACTAGCGATCCAGCATATTATTTAAAATGTGTTTTGACAGCAGGCTAAATTTGTAAATTTTTCGATAGAAAAATGTCTCCGGCGAAGCCGGATTTCTCCATATAATGCTGGCTCGCTTACGCTCGCCAGGAAGAAATCGACACCTGGATGGGGATAAACGTTTTAAAACAGTTGGCTGCCTGGGACCGAATGGATAGAAGCCAGAGAAAGAGAGAAAAGGGAAGACAAAAAGCAGGTCACCCCCCTTAACAAGCAGGTCACCCCCCTTAACAAGCAGGTCACCCCCCTTAACAAGCAGGTCACCCCCTTAACAAGCAGGTCACCCCCCTTAACAAGCAGGTCACCCCCCTTAACAAGCAGGTCACACCCCCCTTAACAAGCAGGTCACCCCCTTAACAAGCAGGTCACCCCCCTTAACAAGCAGGTCACCCCCCTTAACAAGCAGGTCACCCCCCTTAACAAGCAGGTCACCCCCCTTAACAAGCAGGTCACCCCCCTTAACAAGCAGGTCACCCCCCTTAACAAGCAGGTCACCCCCCTTAACAAGCAGGTCACCCCCCTTAACAAGCAGGTCACCCCCCTTAACAAGCAGGTCACCCCCTTAACAAGCAGGTCACCCCCCTTAACAAGCAGGTCACCCCCCTTAACAAGCAGGTCACCCCCCTTAACAAGCAGGTCACCCCCCTTAACAAGCAGGTCACCCCCCTTAACAAGCAGGTCACCCCCCTTAACAATTTTATCAGCTGAAGATGGATCTTTGGAAATATAAGAGTTGATTAGGCCTTTTTTAGTAATTTGTTATTCATATAGAGATTGAAATGCCGGGTGTTAGGGGAATTCCCCTTGCAATTAACCCCTTCTGTACCGGCGACGTCTTTTGTATTTGATTTCAATAACTTTTAGACGATATTATGAAGCCTAGGAATGATACAAATAAATAAAGATAAAAATAGAAAAAATGGGGATTGGGCCTGAGTAGATAGATAGATAGATAGATAGATAGATAGATAGATAGATAGATAGATAGATAGATAGGAATGATAATATGGTAGCTTAAATGATGCATTGAGGTAGTCTGTAGCCCTTACATAATTAGGCTTCATTTCTAAGTTGTCTTCGTGGTGCAATGCATAAGTGTGTTGATTTTCGGTGTGAGCGTCCTGGGTTCGAATCCCCGGACTGCCACATGTGTTTGTTGATTTCATTAATCGAGTTTAGGAGTAAAGTTGGTTGGTGGAGGTAACATAATAATTGAATACAATCATCTAATTATTTCTAATAGTTGCCAGAGTACAATGAAAAGGTTGTCACCGGTACTGAACGGGTTAATGGGAGGTTTTTAGTTGATTCCCTAGACTTCCATCAAGCTTAAAATTACTCTCCTTTGACCCCCTTTCAAGATAAATTTGTATATTTTTCGGTAGAAAAATATCCCGGCCGAAGGCCGATTCCTCTTAAATTACAGGCTCGCTATCGCTCGCCAGGAAAAATCGACACCTAAATGGCACGAAAGGTCTTAAAATTGACAGAAATGGGGCGTAAGTTCTTAAAATCGCGAAACTAATGGGGCGAACGTCTTAAATTCTCAAAAGTAATGGGGCTAAACATGAAGGAGAAAGGGGTCAAGAAAAAAATCCTTCAAGTGGAAATCTCCCCTTAATGGAATTTAGGCTTCCCGAAATATCCGGGCCTGGTGCGATTTCGTGTTTTTTTTTTTGCGGGATTTTCGGATTCAGGGCAACTTAGAGATGCTTTCGAAACTACATAATATCGTCTACTGGTAGCTAAAACAAAAACAATAAAACAATAAAACAATAAAACAAAAACAATGCAAGTGGAGTCACAGTATCGAAGGGGTTAACCCGTGCAGTTACCGGTGACATCTGTTTAATTATATTTTGGCAATGATTAGACGATTTTATTCAGCTAAGGAAGGACCTCTAGCAATAATAAGGCTTCACACTCTGTCAACCCACCCTTCTAACTACCGGAGATCTTTCTTAAGCTGCCTACTATCGTCTAAATATAGGTAGAATACAATCTAACCCACGTCGCTGGTACTCAAAGGGTTAAGGGGGGTGACCTGTTTTTGTTTGTTTTTATTTCTGTCCTTTTCTCTCTTTCTCTGGCTTGTATCCATTCGGCCCCATTCAGCCAAGTATTTTAAGACGTTTATCCCCATCTAGGTGTCTTCATTATATGAAGAAATCCGGCTTCGCCGGAGAAATTTTTCTATCGAAAAATGTACAAATTTAGCCTGCTGTCTAAAAAAAAAAAAAAAAAAAAAAAAAAAATGCTGGCTCGCTACCGCTCACCAGTAAGAAATCGACACCTGGATGGGGATAAACGTCTTAAAACAGTAGGCTGAATGGGGCCAAATGGATACAAGCCAGAGAAAGATAGAAAAGGACAGAACAAAAACAGGTCACCCCCCTTAAGAAAGCACACTAATGAATGCCTATATCATATATGCAACATGACACCTCTCCGCACACGCTGATATACACACACAGATAATATTAACCCCTTCTTTACCGATGACGTCTTTTTTATTTGATATCAGCTATGTCTAGAGGATTTTATGAAGCTTAGGAAGGATCTATGGTAGCTAAAAGGATGAATTGAGACAGTCTGTAACCTTTTAATTGGTCGACGTCTTTCCTAAGCTGAATAACATCGTCTAATAGTACCCTGAATATAATGAAAAAGTCGTTGCCAGTACAGAAGGGGTTAAGAGGTGATAAGGAGATAAGGGCTGTTAGTAACCTCACCGCACACGCTGATAACCACTTAGATAATATTAACCCTTTCACGCATTTATGACGCAGAGGTTGCCAGATTAGCAATACGAAATATAGTTCTCTCACTCTTTTATAATTACCTCTCCAAAATTAGTTTTGTGCTCACAGCTAACTCAAAGACAACTGCAGAGGTTGAAGTAACTAAACTAAAGTTTTCTAAATACCCCTGATGGTCACAAAGAGTTTAAAGTATCCCCAATAGGCTCAAAATTGCGTCATATGTCGAAGAGGGTTAAGGGGTGATAAGGAGAGCAAAGTGCATGTTTTGGCTGATATGAGGTTAAGTGCAGGTTTTTAGTTTGTTCCCTAGACCTCCGTCAAGCTTAAAATTACACCCCCTTGACCCCCTTTCAAGATATAATTGTACATTTTCTGGTAGAAAAATTCCCCGGCCGAAGGCCGGTTCCACTAAAATTACTAGCTCGCTATCGCTGGCCAGGAAATAATCGACACCTAAATGGCACGAAAGGTCATAACATTGACAGAAAAGGGGCGAAATTTCTTAAAATCGCCCAAACTAATGGGGCGAACGTCTTAAAGTCTCATAAGCAATGGGGCTAAACATTTGGGAGAAAGGGGTCAAGAAAACAATCCCTCAAGTAGAAATCTGCCCTTAACCCGTACAGCCCCAGCGACGCGCCTGACGCGTCGGCGATGTATGTAACGCACAGCCCCAGAGACGCGCCTGGCGCGTCGCCCTAATTGCGCCGACCGTAACCTCAGGTGTAGCCACTCAAGAGGGCTCAGATTTGTATGGGAACTGTGTACGTATCCCACGCAACCGTGCCGATGGTTGAAAACTCTCAAAGTCCACGTGCGTGCGCGCGAGCGCGCAATAACCTGGTTTTTTTGGGGTAATTGCCTTCAATTTTTTACTCTTTCCAGATCCGATTACGCATTTCGTTTTGCTGTTTTTCGGGCTATTATGAAACGATTTTATTCAGATTAGGAAGAAGGTATGTGGAAGTCGGAGGGTTAATGGAGATAGTCTTGACCCTTATCATGGCCACAGATCCTTGACCCTTATCATGGCCACAGATCCTTGACCCTGATCATGGCCACAGATCCTTGACCCTGATCATGGCCACAGATCCTTGACCCTTATCATGGCCACAGATCCTTGACCCTTATCATGGCCACAGATCCTTGACCCTTATCATGGCCACAGATCCTTGACCCTTATCATGGCCACAGATCCTTGCTGAGCTGTATATAATCGGCTAATGCTAGCCAGAATGAGCTGTCAAAAATGCGTCACAATCTTCAAAGGAGTACAAAGGCTTCGAACTATCTCGCATAACTTTTTGACTACCACGGATTCTTCTTAACCCCTTCTGTACCGGCGACGTCTCTTTGATTATATTATTGCTACTTATAGACGATATTATTCAGCAATTAACATGCGTCGAACAATCTCATCTAACCCTTTTTACTACCACACATTCGGCTTAAACTGTAAAACATCGTCAAAATATAGCTAGAATAAACTAAAAAAAAAAAACGTCGCCGGTACAGAAGGGGTTAAGTGTTGCCTGAACTAGACATGCCTCTCCCAAGTTAAGGGGGGATGGGCGTATTTATTTGCTAATTTTTATATATTGTTATTATCTCTTTTAGTTTCCTACCTAGACCTCCATCAAGCTTAAAAAAACACCCCAAGAACCCCCTTCAACACCCCAAGAACCCCCTTCAACACCCCAAGACCCCCTTCAACACCCCAAGACCCCCTTCAACACCCCAAGACCCCCTTCAACATAAATGTGTAGGCCTACATTTTTCTATCGAAAAATGTTCCTAGAGCTATCGCTCGCCAGGAAAAAATCGACACCTAAATGAAATGAAAAACCTTAATACTGACAAAGAAATGGGGCGACAGGTCTTAACATCGCCAAACTAATGGGCCGACTGTCTTAAAATCTCAGAACTAATGGGGCTAAACATAAGGGAAAAGGAGGACCAGAAAAGACGACCTATCTCCTAAACGGTAAGCAATGTCACTTCTGCACCACTGGGTAGGCATAACAATACTCGCTCTCGCTCTCTTCTCGCTATTTATCTAATATATCTATCGATGTATCCTAATCTATCTATATTATCTCTCTCACTCTCTCTCTCTCACACACACACACATTTATTGATCATATTATTTGCAGTTGCCTTACTATCAGTGGTATCTCGCAACGGGGTTTATCGTTCTGTTCATTACACACACACACACACACACACACATTCACCGTATTAATTGTACTGAGGTCATATAGGTTTTGTTTAAGTATTTACCATATTTTATGCACCGTATTAATTGTACTGAGGTTATATGTTTGTTTTTTTTTTTTAGTAATTACCATAATTTACTCACCGCATTAATGGGAGATGGATGAAGAAGTGCGGGAGAGGGTACAACAGGGGATAAGGGTTGTAGGAACGCTAAAAGCAGTAACAAGAAATAGGGTGGTCAGTATGGAAGTGAAGAAGTCCTTGCATGACAGTGTGGTAATCCAGACACTGACTTACGGAAGCGAAGCATGGACGTTGGTGGCGAGACTCAGACCAAGAGTGAGAGCAGTGGAAATGAATTACTTAAGGAGTGCGTGCGGAGTTACATGGAGGGATAGACAGACTAATGAGGAAGTAAGAAGGAGGTGTGGTGTGGAGGTAGATGTGCTGGAAAGTGTGAAAAGGAACAACTTGAGACGATTCGGCCATATGGAACGTATGGAAAGCGAAAGCATGACTAAGAGGGTGTACGAGAGCGAGGTGGAGGGACAGAGAGGGAGAAGTAGACCGAATGAGAGGTGGAAGGATGGAGTGAGGAAGTACATGAACGAGGGCGGTGCTGGTTGTGGGGAGGGGCGTCGACTGACTGGGGACAGAAGTGCATGGGGGCGGTTCGTTCGTCGCCACCCAAGGGGAGATGGGCCATTTTTCTGGTTCCCCTTCTTCATGTTTAGCTCCATTAGTTTTCAGATTTTCAGATATTTGCACCATTAGTTTGTAGATTTTAAGACCTTTCGCCCCACTTCTTTGCCAATATTAAGACCTTTCGTGCGGTTTAGGTGTCAATTTTTTTCCTGGCGAACGATAGGGAGCCTGTAATTTTGGAAGAAAAAATTCCCGGCCGACGGCCGGTTGCTCTTAAACTACAGCCTCGGTATCGCTCGCCAAAACAATCGACACCTAAATAACACGAAAAGTCTTAATATTGACAAAGAAATGGGCGAAAGGTCTTCCAGTCGCTAAACAATAAGCCGAACGTCATAAAATCTAAACACTAATGGGGTTAAAAATGAGGAAGAAGGGGGACTATAAATACGACCCATCTCCCCTTAATACCTGTATAATCATTACTTTACCATATACTAATGCTTTGTTTTACCTATTAAATTAGCCTCTCACCTTGCCTATCTTGCTTTGTCTATTCACTCAACCTTGCCTATATTGCCTTGTTTTACCTATTAATTTAGCCTCTCACGTTGCCTATATTGCCTTACCTATTCATTCACGTTGCCTATATTGCCTTGGTTTACCTATTCATTCAGCTTGCCTATATTGCCTTGGTTTACCTATTCATTCACCTTGCCTATTATTGCCTTGGTTTACCTATTCATTTACCTTGCCTATATTGCCTTGGTTTACCTATTCATTCACCTTGCCTATATTGCCTTGGTTTACCTATCCACTCAACCTCACATCTTGCCTAGTAACCCACTTATCCACCTCGCATACCCGCTTCATCCACCTAATCATATACCAACTTACCCACCTCACATACCCATTCATTCATCCTCTCACCTTGCCTACTTATCCCACCTCACATATACCCACTTATCCTATACACCTCATATAAATCCACTTACCCCCTAATCATATAAACGTATCCACGTCACATACCCATTTATCCACCTCACATACCCACTTATCCACCTCTTATACCCATTTATCCACCTCACATACCCACTTATCCACCTCACATACCCGTTTATCCTTCCGTGTACTCACCTCATGGAAGTTGCGCCACTGGTCGAAGGTGTATCTGACGAAGACCTGTTTCTTGAAGTCCAGGTTGAGCACCCTGACGATCCCCCTCACGCTCATGTCGTCACCCACATCCACACTCTCCACCACCACCCGCTGGTATCGAACCCGCTCCAGGAAGTTGAGTTGGCACCCTGGTTGTTGGAAGAGTGGGGTGAGTACTCGGCGGGGGACATTGGCGAGGTAGTCCAAGGTGCTGGGGTGATTTCCTGAGGCCGCGGCGTTAGAGGCTTGTTGCCGTTCGACCTCCAGATCCCAGAAGGCGGATCTAGGAACGTGTGGGACACCACCTCCGAGGAAGGTCCGAACGGCTGCTAAGTCCAGGCCTAACATGTCGGCGAAGCGAACGATTTTTTTACGTCCTGGAGTCCCGGGAGGTGTCTTGCCGCATTTGAGTGATGAAGAACGCTTAATTCGCATCTTGAAGTCCTCTATTCTCTCTGGGTCTGTTTCTTCCGACGAGGAGCGCGTCCCCCCCTCCTCCCCAGACCCTTCGGCGTCCCCAGCATCCACCTGTACCCCCACATCCTCCACTTGTAATTCTGACAGCTGTGAGGCGAGATCCGGGCCGGACACTGATTCGTCAGTCACTTCCTCCACCTCCTCTTCCTTATTCTCCTGGGGCTCTGATATGCTGGTATCATCGTAAACTATGATAGTGACTGGGGGCTGTATTCTGTCCTCCACCTCGTCTGATAACTTCCTCACTCGCTCCTGGTACCCTCGGATATTTTTAAACTTGCCCGTGAGTATACTCTCCTCTTCCTCATCCTCCTCATTCACCTCCTCCTCCTCCTCCTCGTTCTCATCTTGCAAGTCCTCGTTCAGTGTCTCGATCTCCTCGTCCTCGTCCATACAAAATACCTCTGTTTTGTGTAGGTCGTCCTCCTCTTCGTCTTCCTCGTCCTTGGCCTCCATATCACAGGTAGAGGTCGGGTAGAGGTGATGGTTGGGGAGAGAGTGGGGTGCCTCGGAGCCAGAAATAGCCCGTGGGACAGAGTTGCTCACGGGCCCGCTAGTTGAGTTAGGCAAGCATTCACCCAGGTTACCACTGCCACTATTTCCCTGCTCGGTAACAACCACCTGATCCTGCTGCCCGTTCTCAGGCTCCTCCCCCTCGCTCCTACACCGCCTACTTCGCCTTCTGTAGGTTGTGTCACCCTGTGGTTCCTCATGATCATCTGTGGGCACCAGTTCTGTTTCAATGCTCGAGTGTCTAAGGGTCACTCTGGTCACAAATTTCTGAGTTGTCCCCACCGCCCCTGCCCCCCCACCTCTAGTCTCCTGACGATGGTGATTATTACTCTGACCTTGCTCGTCTTTCCTTTGACCTTCATTATTGATCATGACACTATTATCAACACCACCACGGCATGACGACGAAACACCGTTTTCCTCACCACTACCACTGTTTTTTAAGTCACTGTTCGCGGTGCTTGTGAAGTTAGGAGTGTTGTTGCTGGGGGGTTTGGGGAAGTTTGAGGTGTTGTTGTTGTTTTTGTTTGCACTAGGGCGCGGATGGGATGCTGGGCGAGGTGGTACTGGCGGCTTACTGGTGAAGTGGCACCAACACGAGCCTCCTGACTCAGACTTGGCGACTGGCAACGTCACCGGAGCCGAATGTTGGTGTAGGCGGCTGGTGGAGGTGGTTTGACTTCCCTCGCCAACACTATCACCACCACTAGCACCAGCACCCTCTGTGGCACCTCTCATCACACCGTCCTCACTGCCACCACCACCACTGTTTCGTACCCAGCAACCACGACTGTCCCCTACCCAGCCACTACTGCCAACATTCTGCTCTGGCCTACCACCATCACTCTCCCCTACCCTGCCACCACCACGGCACTCACTCATATCAACACTCCCGAACCTGTTGTTGCTGTTGTCACCCTCCCCTATCCCACCCCGGCCCCCCGTTCCACCACCACTTCCCCCCACCATCATATCGTGAAGGGAAGTGTACGATAAGATTTGTCTGACGGCGTGAAGGTCAGCGTCAGGTGAACAAACCAAAGATTCCCCTTCAGGCGGGAACAGATCACCACCTCCACCTCCACCCATCATCATTATCATCTCCCCGTCCTCGTGTTCATCATCCTCCCGCTCATCATCAAACATAACCGGAGAAGTGACGGAGGTGACGCAACCACTCTCCGGCCGCTCCTGCCCGTTGCTCCTGGTTTCCCGGCCTTCGGTTACCGCTTCCGCCTCTTCGGTTTCCTCATCCGCTTCACCCACATCCGGACTGGCCAGATCAAAGTCGTAATGGACATCAGAATCCGGTTCCATTAAGTGGTTGATGGTGCTGGATGAAGGGGGTAGACATAGGTGGAGTGTGGGTTCTGACGTCACCACATGGATGGGTCTCAATGATTCCTCCCCTAATATATCCAGGTGGGGGTCATCCAGGGAAGAGTGCCGGCATTCCATGGAGTTATAGTGGTCCTCGGGGCCCGGTTTCACGAGTGAGGTCTGCTCTAGGGAACTATTAGGGTCCCCAATGCCAGTGTGCCCCAGTCGAACTTTGGACTGCAATCGACGAGCTAAACCCTCCGCCCTCGCCCGACAGTTCATGGCGAGGAGCGAGGACAGACTGCAGGGGAGCGACCAGCCCACTCCTCCACCACCACCGCTCACCTCTGCCCCGCCCCTCGGTTCTGTAGCCACGCCCTCCTCCATGACGGCTCTGTTTACGTCAGGCTGAGACGTCACGTACCAGCATCGTGAGAACCCCAACAACGCGTAGAACCCAGTCTCCAGTAGGCTAGGGCGTCTCCGAGCACTCCAGCCGCTGCAACAGGCTGCTGCTGGGGCGTGTTGGGGGAGGTGGGGACTGTTGTTGTTGTTGTTGTGGTTAGGGAGGTGTTGTTGTGGCTCCCCAGAGTCGTCGTCGTCCTCCTCCTCCGGCCCCCCACGGCCACACCCCCCCGCTGCTGCCCTCTCACAAGGCGTCACGAGTTTGTTGTGTTCCTCACCGACCTGTGGAGGGGAGATGAGAGGATATTTATAGACTTGTTATAGCAGGCAATACTCCACGCCCCCGGGGGCTCCACCGCCCCTCTCTCACACACACGCACACTGACCCCTCGCCCCTCTCTCTCTCACACACACACACACACACACACACACACTGACCCCTCGCCCCTCTTTACTTCCGCTCTCATTGACCCCTTATCTTTTTCATGCTCTACCTCACGTCCCCACATGTCTCTCTCACACACACACACACACACTGACCCCTCTCCCCTCTTTACTTCCGCTCTCATTGACCCCTTTATACTCTACCTTTCCTTACTCCTCCCCCCACCCCCTCCCCCTCCTTCCTATCTCTTACCTTTCCTTACTCTACCCCCTCTCCTTCCTTCCTCTCTCTCACACTGACCCCTTATCTTTCCTTACTCTACCCCTTCTCCTTCCTTCCTCTCTCTCACACTGACCCCTTATCTTTCCTTACTGTATCGCCCCCTCCCTTCTTCTCTCCCTCACTCCGCCCTTACCTTATTCTACTCTACCTCACCCCCCCCTTTTTTTCCTTCCTACCTCCTCACGCTCCCTAATCTCCCTAGTCTTCCCTTCCTCGCACTTTTCTCTACTTTCTTTATCTCTCGCTTCTCACTATCTCCTAATCATCTCTCTCGAGCTCCAATGTCTCTCCACTCTATCTCTCGCTTCTCACTATCTCCTAATTATCTCTCGAGCTCCAATGTCTCCCACTCTATCTCTCGCTTCTCACTATCTCCTAAGTATCTCTCTCGAGCTCCAATGTCTCCCACTCAATCTTATTTTCACTATCTCACTTACGGTACTTCACTATCTCTAACTTTTGTTAATACCACTCGCTTATCTCACTATTTATCTCATTACTTTCCGTGTTCCTCACTTCTCTCGCGATCTCTTAAGCCTTACATATTTTTGTCTGGTTAAATAATTAACTCTTCGGTCTCTCCCCGCCACTTTTCATATGTTGTAAATTCTGATATCCACTTTTTTCTCAGTATCTCTCACTCTTACAATCTCTCTCTCTCTCTTTCTCTCCGTAATTCCTCACAATTCACTATTAACTCCAAGCCTCGTAAATTATAAAGTTCCCCTCTCATAACTTCTCATGCTGTTCGACCTACTTCCTTATTACTTTCTTGTACAGTCTACCAAAAAAATACATGTCACAGCTGTCAGTATGTGTGTCAGAATGTATAGTCTGTCCACTACAACTAGGCCAAAAATCGTGACCCCCCAATATCTTGTGCGGTAACTCAAATAGGACTATACTCTTGCAAGTATTTCTCGATACTCAATGTAGAACTATGACACTACTATAGGTAGCGCCATCGAACTTGACAATAATCTGGACCCCTTAACTTCTAAATCAAAATTAATGTAAGCGATCGGGCCGACATTTCTATCATTTGGGAAGAGTCCACCAGGAACTAGGTGTGAACATTTACAGCCACTTGGCTCAAGGTCCTTTTTTTTTTTTTTTTTTTTTTTTTTAGCCTAGTAAGGACCATTAGGTATGTTGTTGCTTGCCTTCCTTTGTATTCCTTTGTATCAGAGAAATAGAACCCTCAACACCAAAATTGATATTGCGGAGGTATGATATGACTATTGAGCATGACTGTACTTGGTCATGTGACGTGAATTATTTGGTCGACTGCACACTATACCCTATCTTTAGTCTTGTTTTACTGTTTCATAAGCATTATTACGTGTATCTCCTTCACATTCCTCGCTCCTTCGACGTCGCTCTCTCTCTGTTACAGTATTCTTCTATCAATAACCTTCCCTTTCTCTCTCTCTCTGTTACAGTATTCTTCTATCAATAACCTTACCTTTCTCTTCCACTTACTCTCTCTCTCTCTCTCTCTCTGTTACAGTATTCTATCAATAACCTTACCTTTCTCTTCCACTTACACTCTCTCTCTCTCTCTCTCTCTGGTGTACTGTATGTGTGTGAGTGTGTGTACTTGGCCATCTTTCTCCCTCAACTTGACACTCTTCAATTGCATCATATTTTCATCCAGTTGCAAGGGAGGGTAGAGAAAGGTTGCAACACACACACTCACACCTCACACACACACACACCTCACACACACACACCTACACACACACACACACACACACAAACACATACACACACACACCTCACACACCTACACACACACACACACACACACAGACACACACAGTCACTTATATAGTATTCATATATATTTGCCATCACATACATTAATCACACCCTTACACACACTGGAGAGAGAGAGAGAGAGAGGAGAGATTGCAGAAGAATGAATACAAATGAAAACTATTATGATAACCATTTGTAAAAACACCTTAATAGTAAAATCATGTTTAGTTTAAATAAATATGTTTTAAGTGTATTTACATTTGTAGCTATATGAATTAAAAGAGTTAAGTTAAAGTATTTTCAACAATTTAAGTGTGAAGTATAAAACATAGAATATATAAGGAATGAAAAACATGACTGACAGACCATTGCAGAACTTACACATTAACCCCTTCCGTACCGAGGATGTATTTGGTGTTATTCCAGCTATATTTAGACGATTTTATGCAGCTTAGGAGGAAACCGTGGTGTTTATAATGGATAATCGAGATCCTTTGAAGTCTGTTAATTGCTACACGCCCTCCCTAAACTGGATAAACTCGTCTAATAATATCAGAATACAAAAAACAAGGACAACTCGGTACTAAAGGGGTTAAAGGGGGAGTTAAAGGGGTTAAGGGGGTACTAAAGGGGTTAAGGGCGTACTAAAGGGGTTAAACAAGGACAACTCGGTACTAAAGGGGTTAAATCAGCACGATGGCGTATTGCTGCCTTTGATTCTGGCTAACGTTAGACGATTGTATGCAGCTGAAGAAGGACCTATGTTATTCGGAGGGTTTAAGGGGGCTGACCTGTTTTTGTTCTGTCCTTTTCTATCTTCTCTGGCTTGTATCCATTTGGCCCCATTCAGCCTACTGTTTTAAGACGTTTATCCCCATCAAGGTGTCATTTTTTACTGGTGAGCGGTAGCGAGCCAGCATTTTTTTTATTTTTGTTTGACAGCAGGCTAAATTTGTACATTTTTCGATAGAAAAATGTCTCCGGCGAAGCCGGATTTCTTCATATAATGCTGGCTCGCTATCGCTCGCCAGGAAGAAATCGACACCTAGATGGGGATAAACGTCTTAAAACAGTAGGCTGAATGGGGCCGAATGGATACAAGCCAGAGAAAGAGAGAAAAGGATAGAAATAACAAAAAGCAGGTCACCCCCCCTTAATGAGAGCGTATAGACCCCTTTGAGTCCTAAAGGTTGATTATAAGCTAAAGAAAATCGTCTAATGGTAACCAGCACATGATGGAAAAACTAGTCATCGCGCTGAAGGGGTTAACAACATTGAACCTTTTACAACTCATATCTAATCAACATAAAACAACAACAATAATAATAATGAATAATCATCAGCACTAACAATAACATTAACAATAACATACGAAATCATTAACAATAATAACAATAACAACAGTAGTAATAACAATAACAACAACAACAACAACAACAACAACAAAACAGCAACAGCAGCAGCAATAATAAAGCCAATAGCACATAATATAACAGCACACTAACAACAGCACTTGCATTAGAATTTACAAGTACAGTACATTACATCTGAAATATACACAGTTTGTATATATATATATATATATACCAGCGACGTGTATTATATTTTATTCTAGCTATATTTAGAAGATAATATGCATTTTAGAAAGGATCTGTGGTAGTTAAAAGGGTTGGTTGAGATCGTTTGAAGCCTTATTATTGCTAGAGGTCCTTCCTAAGCTGAATAAAACTGTTCAATAGTTGCCAGCATATGATGAAGAGGACGTCCCTGGTACTGCACGGGTTAATAATATAAACTTGACGCTATATTGATACAAATAATAATACCCATCTTAAGGGGACATGGGCCGGTTTTTTGGACCACTTTCTCATGTTTAGCCCCATTATTTTTCAGATGTTAAGATGTTTGCCCCATCAGTTACTCGATTTTAAGACCTTTCGCCCCATTTCTTCGTCAATATTTAGACCTTTCGTGCTATTTAGGTGTCGATTTTTTCCCTGAGCCTGTAATGATGGAAGAACCGGCCTTCGGCCGGGAAATTTTCTACCGAAAAATGTACAAATTAATCTAGAAGGGGGACCTAATTATTTTTTGTTTTTTTTAATTTGATGGAGATCTAGGGAGGAAACTAGAAAAATCATGAATACATGCACAAATCGGCCAAAAAGTGAACCATCCCCCTTAAATTTGTAAAGGTAGGCTAGTCCTGTAATTTGTAAAGGTAGGCTAGTCATGTAATTTGTAAAGGTAGGCTAGTCATGTAATTTGTAAAGGTAGGCTAGTCATGTAATTTGTAAAGGTAGGCTAGTCATGTAATTTGTAAAGGTAGGCTAGTCATGTAATTTGTAAAGGTAGGCTAGTCATGTAATTTGTAAAGGTAGGCTAGTCATGTAATTTGTAAAGGTAGGCTAGTCATGTAATTTGTAAAGGTAGGCTAGTCATGTAATTTGTAAAGGTAGGCTAGTCATGTAATTTGTAAAGGTAGGCTAGTCCTGTAATTTGTAAAGGTAGGCTAGTCCTGTAATTTGTAAAGGTAGGCTAGTCCTGTAATTTGTAAAGGTAGGCTAGTCATGTAATTTGTAAAGGTAGGCTAGTCATGTAATTTGTAAAGGTAGGCTAGTCATGTAATTTGTAAAGGTAGGCTAGTCATGTAATTTGTAAAGGTAGGCTAGTCATGTAATTTGTAAAGGTAGGCTAGTCATGTAATTTGTAAAGGTAGGCTAGTCATGTAATTTGTAAAGGTAGGCTAGTCGTGTAATTTGTAAAGGTAGGCTAGTCGTGTAATTTGTAAAGGTAGGCTAGTCATGTAATTTGTAAAGGTAGGCTAGTCATGTAATTTGTAAAGGTAGGCTAGTCATGTAATTTGTAAAGGTAGGCTAGTCATGTAATTTGTAAAGGTAGGCTAGTCATGTAATTTGTAAAGGTAGGCTAGTCATGTAATTTGTAAAGGTAGGCTAGTCATGTAATTTGTAAAGGTAGGCTAGTCATGTAATTTGTAAAGGTAGGCTAGTCATGTAATTTGTAAAGGTAGGCTAGTCATGTAATTTGTAAAGGTAGGCTAGTCATGTAATTTGTAAAGGTAGGCTAGTCATGTAATTTGTAAAGGTAGGCTAGTCATGTAATTTGTAAAGGTAGGCTAGTCCTGTAATTTGTAAAGGTAGGCTAGTCATGTAATTTGTAAAGGTAGGCTAGTCATGTAATTTGTAAAGGTAGGCTAGTCCTGTAATTAGCATCAACAGGTACCGTAGGAGATCCATTATGATAGCCTATTTATTAAGGGGAGATGGGGTTGTTTTTCTGGTCCCCCTTCTCCCTCTCGTTTAGCCCCAGTAGTTTTCATATTTTAAGACGTTAGGTCCATTAGTTTGGCGATTTTAAGACCTTTCGCCCCATTTATTTGTCAATATTAAGACTTTTCGTGTAATTTAGGTGCCGATATTTTCCTGGCGAGCGATAGCGAGCCTGTAATTTAAGAGGAATCGACCTTCGGCCTGGACAATTTCTATCGACAAATGTATAAATGTATATGTTACCGTGAAAGAGAAAACGGTCACTAGTGTATAAATCCCTCCAAATATCCGGACTATGCATGACAAACGTATCTTGAGGGTGGGGGGGGGGTTCACTTTTTGGGCGATTTTTGCATGTATTCATTATTTTTCTAGTTTCCTCCCTAGACCTTTATCATATTCAAAAAAAAAAAAACATCCATTAGATCCCCCTTCTAGATTAATTTGTAAATTTTTCGGTAGACAAATTTCCCGGCCAAAGGCCGGTTCTTCCAACATTACAGGCTCACTATTGTTCGCCAGGGAAAAAATCGACACGTAAATAGCACGAAAGGTCTAAATATTGACGAAGAAATGGGGCGAAAGGTCTTAAAATCGACTAACTAATGAGGCTAACATCTGAAAACTAATGGGGCTAAACATGAGGCAGAAAGTGGTCCAGAAAACCGTCCCATCTCCGTGTAACGGCTAACACGGCCGCTTTGGATCGCGGCCGTGGTGACGTGGGGCTAAGTGGAGGCTCCAGCGTACGGATGGCCAGATAAGTCGTGTCTCCGCTGTCATAACGTTTTGCTCGCTTTGTGCTGTATTAATGTCTGTCAGATGTTGAATAGGGTGTGCAAAGATAGGAACATGTGTGTATATCTCACTCGAAACGATAAATTAAAGGGCTGAATTAGTGCTGATACCAATTATGGATCGAAATATACTTTGTGCCACGACATCACTTACTTGGCCGACTGTACTACAATCAGGTCGTCTGCTGATAAACAAGTGTGATTTCGGTACAAGAAGCTGAGATAAGGGCTGATAGAGGTAGTGATTAAGGGGAAATTTCCACTTGAGGGATTTTTTTCTTTACCCCTTTCTCCCTCATGTTTAGCCCCATTGCTTTTCTAATTTGAAGACGTTCGCCCCATTATTTTGACGATTTTAAGAACTTTCAACCCATTTCTGTCAATGTTAAGACCTTTCGTGCAATTAAGGTGTCGATTTTATCCTGGTGAGCGATAGCGAGCCTGTAATTTAAGAGGAACCGGCTTTCAGCCGGGACATTTTTCTACCGAAAAATGTACAAATTTATCTTGAAAGGGGCTCAAGGGGGGTGTCATCTTAAGCTTGATGGATGTCTAGAGACCAAACTAAAAACCTCCCCTTAAGGGGAAATGGGGTTTTTTCTGGTACCCCTGCTTACGCATGCTTAGCATAGCCCCATTAGTTTTCAGACTATATGACGTTCGGCTCATTAGTTTGGCGATTTTAAGACCTTTCGCCCCATTTCTTTGTCAATACTAAGACAGTTTGGCGATTTTTAGACCTTTCGCCCCATTTCTTTGCCAATACTAAGACAGTTTGGCGATTTTAAGACCTTTCACCCCATTTCTTTTTGTCAATACTAAGACTTTTCGTGTTATTTAGGTGTTGATTTTTTTCCTGACGAGTGATAGCGAGCCTGTAATTAAAGAGGAACCGGCCTTCGACCGGGACATTTTTATATCGAAAAATGTACAAATATATCTTGAATGAGGGTCTTGGTGGTATTTTTGTTAAGCTTGATGGAGGTCTAGGGAGGAAACTAAACACATATAAAAGATACATACATGAGGAAGTAAATACGCCCATTAAGGGAAGGTCTTTAGTTTGTTCCCTAGACTTCCATCAATCTTAAAATTACACCCCCTTGACCCCCTTTCAAGATAAATGTGTACATTTTTCGGTAGAAAAATGTCCCGGCCGAAGGCCGATTCCTCTTAAATTACAGGCTCGCTATCGCTCGCCAGGAAAACATCGACACGGAAATGGCACGAAAGGTCTTGAAATTGACAAATGGGGCGAAAGTTCTTAAAATAATCCAACTAATGGGGCGAACGTCTTAAAATTTCAAAAGCAATGGGGTTCAACATGAGGGAGAAAGGGGTCCAGAAAAAAGTCCCTCAAGTGGAAATCTCCCCTTAACCTGTAGTGTGGTATGTCAAGGTCAGGGATATTATGTGTAACCTATAATTAACTGCTGGTGTGTTTCTAGCTATACATATATATATAGATAGATAGATATATATATATATATATATATATATATATATATATATATATATATATATATATATATATATATATATATATATATAGAGAGAGAGAGAGAGAGAGAGAGATTAATGAGATAAAAGACCTGTTGAGAGAGAGAGAGAGATTAATGAGATAACAGACCTGTTGAGAAAGAGAGATAGAGAGAGAGAGAGACAGAGAGAGAGAGAGAGAGAGATTAATTAATGAGATAAAAGACCTTTTGATTACCTAATGAGGGTGACTCACAGAAAGAATGTGAAGAGATATGACTGATGACTCTAAGCCATCTTTAGGGAGACCAGGCCACCTTCATTACAGTAGTCGTGAATAGGTTACAATAAATCTGTGTAGCCAGGGTTTACAGAAATCCCTCGTGAATTCGCTAAATAGAATTCAGAAATATATTGGCAATTTTAAGGTCTCTCTATTTCAAGTTGCATTTCAGGATATTATAAGCTATAGATTGTTGTTGTTGTTGTTGTTGTTCCCCAAGCTGCCTGGCCGAACAGTCCCAAGGCCCCGAGCAAGGCCAAGGCCATAACCGAGCGCCCCCACAGAACCCTCCCCGCCGACCACAATAAAGCCTGGGTGACCGAAGCCACTCCATGGCGGGGAGCTTGAGGAGGGTGCGGAAACGCCCGGGAAACCAAAGCCCCACCCAGGGCCCTGTGCCCCTCAGCAATTATGAAAAGAAAGTTGAGGGGCAAGGGAAAAATGTGACGCTTTGGCTTCCAATCTTGGTAGATTGGGAGGTCAATCCACGCAAGAGACGCCGTCACTTGAGATCTAGAAAATATATAAGTAAAAGGAACAGTCAGAGTAAGCTATGGGTATGGCAGAGATTGCTCAGTTCTCACTCTGATAGACCAGCCCATCACCAATAAGCTGTAGATATTAGGCTTTGTTAATTTATCATGTAGTAACGATTGAAAGTACATGTGTGTCTATCTATGTAGTAAGTTCGGAAAGAGACATGGCCGTTTGACCCTGAACTAAACTTATACCCTTTCCCCTTAAGGGGAGATTTCCACTTGAGGGACTTTTTTCTTGACCCCTTTCTCCCTCATGTCTAGCCCCATTGCTTTTGAGATTTTAAGACGTTTGCCCCATTAGTTTGGTGATTTTTAAGAATTTTCGCCCCATTCTGTCAATTTTAAGACCTTTCGTGCCATTTAGGTGTCGATTTTATCCTGGCGAGCGATAGCGAGCCTGTAATATAAAAGTAATCGGCTTTCGGCCGGGACATTTTTCTACCGAAAAATTTAAAAATTTATCTTGAAAGGGGGTCAAGGGGGTGAAATTTTAAGATTGCTGGAGGAGTAGGAAACAAACTAGAAACCTCCCCTTCAAGATATTCAATATACTGTATAACACATGTTATCACAAATATTCATAATGGCTGTTTTATTTTTCACGAATCCACTAGAGATTTGGTGAACTCCTTGACTGGCCAGACTCCCCGTGTATATGACAGACAGAAATTGATACACCGTGATGAGGATGGACCTTTGTTCTAGTGGACAACGTTTGTTTTTGTGTGTGTGTGTGTGTGTGTGTGTGTGTGTGTGTGTGTGTGTGTGTGTGTTTTTTTTTTTTTTTTTTTTTTTTTCTTTTTTTTTTAATTATTCTTCCAGTTTCCTCAATATACATCCATCAAACTTTAAAATACAACCCCTAGACCCTCTTTCAAGATAGATTTGTACATTTTTCTGTAGACAAATTTCCCGGCCTAAGGCGGGATACTCTTAAAATTACAGGATCGCTATCGCTTCCCAGGAAAAAATCGATACCTACATGGCACGAAAGGTCTTAATATTGACAAAGAAATGGTGCGCAAAGTCTTAAAATCGCCAAACTAATTGGCCGAACGTCTAGAAATCTGAAAAGCAATGGGACTAAACACGAGGGAGAAGGGGGCCAGAAAAACAGCCGTTCCCCTTAAACGAGTGACTAAATGCGTGACTATGAGTGCATGATACGCTACACCCTATTCCAAGTAGGCCCTCACTCTTGAACATTAACCTCTGTAACTCACTAACAACTAGAGTAATCGGGCTAATATTTCTACCATTTGGGAAGGGTCAGCCAGGGAAGAGTTGTGCAAATTTTCAGCCCATTTGCCTTAACCCTTTTTGAGTTACAGAGGTTTGAGTTGACGATTTCTGGGCTATTTACTTGGAACAGGGTATGTTATTACCTACGGTGATATGTAGCTGTGCTTGAGTGTGTGAGTGTGTGTGAGTCAACTAACTAACTAAAATAACTAACTAACTAACTAACTAACTAACTAACTAACTAACTAACTAACTAACTAACTAACTAACTAACTAACTAAAGGCTTCGTCACACCAACTCTCTTTTTATGGCAATTTTTTTTTTTTTTTTTTTTTTGGCAACATTTCCTGACTCTTTCGTATTGGGGTCGGCAACTAGATCAAAGATAGATAATGTTAGGTAGTTTAAATTTTGCGAACCGGAAAGTAGATGAAAGATGGATTATGTTTGGTAGTTTATTTTTTGCGAATCGGAAAGTAGATGAAAGGTAGATTGTTAGGTAGTTGATTGATTTGCGAATCGGAAACTAAATTAAAGGTAAATTATGTCAGGTAGTTTAATTTTTGCGAATTGGAAACTAGAACATCGGTAGATTATGTTTGGTCATATAATTTTTATGGAACTCATATTTTTACGCTACCAGACAACATTTACCCGTAAAAAATATGACGGAAAAATCGGTAGTTATCGGTAATTTTGTTCTGGCAACATTTCGAGGCTCTTTCCCATCGGTGTCGGCAATTAACCCTCTCCGACATATGACGCGATTTTGATCCTATTAGGAATACTTTAAACCCTTTGTTACCATCAGGGGTATTTAGAAACCTTTAGTTTAGTTACTTCAACCTCTGCAGTTGTCTTTGAGTTAGCTGTGGGCAGAAAACTAATTTTGGAGAGGTAATTATAAGATTGAGAGAACTATTTCTGATGGCTAATCGGCAACCTCTGCGTCCACACGTACGTGAAAGAATTAATATACAACTTTAAATTTGAAGCAGCCTAAAAAAAAAAGAGATTGCGGGAAATATTTAAACACAAAATAACCAGGGAAAGAGGGAAAATGTTGATACAATGCCAATAAAAAAAAAAAAAAAAAAAAAAAATGCCGAAAAAATTGCCGGTCCAAAGCTTTCCATGTGACAGCGACTTTTCTCTCACCTGTTGCCAATGATCGTCGACCTGTAGCCACCGCCCACGCCCACAGTACCTCACCGGCATAGTACCTCCTCCCTTCTCATACCTCTATCTACCTCTCGACCTCCCTCTCTCTCCCTCACAAATCTCTAGAATGGAGTATCAGAAATTCGAATGTTACTTTACCTCTCTCTCTACCTCACTTTACCTCTCTCTCTCTCTCTCACACTCTCTCTCACTCTCACTCTCACTCTCTCTCTCTCTCTCTCTCTCTCGCCCTCACAAACCTCTAAAATGGAGTATCAGAAATTCGAATGTTACTTTACCTCTCTCTCTCTCTCTCTCTCTCTCTCTCTCTCTCTCTCTCTCTCTCTCTCTCTCTCTCTCTCTCTCACGCCTTCCCAACCTTTAGAATGAAGTATATATTGGAATGCCACTTATCCAGCATAGATAGAGTTCTGGGAGGTCTTTCCGGTTGACTAGCCTTTACTTCCGGCGGAACACAAAATATTATTACTTTTGAGGGGCCTGTTTTTGTTGTTCTTTATGCTGTTGTTGGTCTGGATTAACTATGAGACGATGTTGGCTAGAGGTCGTACAATTTTCGGCATATTTAAAACAAAATAATTGACAGCAGGCTAAATTTGCACTTTTTTCTATCGAAAAATTTCTCCGGCGAAGCCGGATTTCTCCATACAATGCTGGCTCTCTCTCGCTCGCCAGGAATATATCGACACCTGGTTGGGGATAAACGTCGTAAAACAGTAGGCTGAATGGGTCGAATGGATACAAGCCAGGGAAAGAGAGAAAATGAGAGAAAAACAGCAGGTGACCCCCCTTAACACTGAGGTAATAAGGAGTGTATTTGTGGAGTTACTTATGATAATGAAACACCTTACTACTTATAGCTTCCTACTGCATGTTTGTTGTCACAATAGTTTTATGAAAAGTCTCTTTAGGGGAGATGGGCTGTTTTTTTTGGGGGGGGTATTAATTAATTTATTCATTTAGGTTTTAGTTTCCTCGGTAGATCTCCATCAAGCTTAGAAAAACAATCCACCAGACCCCCTTCAAGATAAATTTTTAAATTTTTCGGTAGAAAAATTTCCCGGCCAAAGGCCGATTCCTCATAGAATTTCCATGCTTGCTATCGCTCGCCAGGAAAATATCGACACCTAAATGGCACGAAAGGTCTTAACATTGACAACGAAATTGGGCGAAAGGTGTTAAAACCGCCAAACTAATGGGTTTTGTCTTATAATCTTAAAACAAATGGGGCTTAACACGAGGGAGAAAGGGGCTCAGAAACCCCTTAATCTACTAAATTTACCTGATAATAATATGTAATCTTAAAATCCTCTTAGGCTCCGAAACGTTACGTATGGCTGATCTTTTCTAAATTGAATATTCATGTGATGATTTATATAGCTTAGGTATAGAAGTATGCATGTTTGGAATATATATTGATAGACCCCTGGTCTTTTGGTCAATTATGAGTTTGTTGTGTTTCCTATGTTTCTGTCTCGAATCGGCCACCCCCAGCTACAAAAAAAAAAACGAAAAAAAAAAGTATGTGCCTGAATATATATATATATATATATATATATATAGATAGATAGATAGATAGATAGACTACTTCTTTCGAAAATCTGATACTTCCACTGCACCTCCTACCGTGCCGTAAGGATGAATAAGTGAACACGGATGAAATATTAGGATGACTGCAGTAGATAGTTAACGCTTTGAGTACCAGCGACGTATTTTACTCTAGCAATATTTAGACGATATTATGCAGCTTAGGAAGGATCTATGGTACGGTAAGGGTTGATTGAGATAGTTTGAACCCGTATTATAGCTAGGGGTCCTTCCTTAGTTGAATAATATCGTCTAATAGTTGTCAGAATACGATGCAAAGGATGTCCCTGGTACGGAATGGGTTAATAGAGGGGTGAGAGGAGGACGAGTTGTATCATAGTAATCCAGTTTTGTATTAGCATGCGTCTTATCTGTCGGTACTCAAAAATATGATGTTAATAAAGTTACCCCCCCCCCCCCTGGCTGTGGTTGGCTACTGAGGAGAGGTTTATTGGTAAAGTTTGATATATCTGACTGATGTCAATCGAGAAGCTTTCCAGGTTAGCTAGAACAGGTTGGTATTATATATGATCTAGAGTGACTTTGGCGGGTTTTTTTGGTTAAAATATGTGATTGCGTTGTCCTATGCAGTGCTATGGTATATATAATATGGGTATACAGTTACTATACACCCATGGTAATATATAATATGGGTATACAGTTACTATACACCCATGGTAATTGTAAATATTTATGCTCCCCATATTTATTGCTATAAATAATAAAGAGTACTGTAGATCCAAATGGAGTATTATAGAAGTATGCTTATTAGAGGCATAAATTAGAGGCATTATTAGTAGCATATCCAGGCATAAATTTATATCAGTATGCTTATGGATTACCGTCAAGTCAGAAATATTTATATACTAGAATATTGCTTGATAAGAAAACCCTATTTAATTTCCCTGAGCCAGTACACAGCCACGGGGTCGGCCATCACAATACCACTACATAACAGACTAACATATAACAGCAACTACTAAATCTCAACATATTACAGCAACTACTAAATCTCAACATTTTATATCATTGACAACTTAACCCCTTCTGTACCGTGACGTCTTTTTCATTTTATTCGAGCAGTATTTAGACGACTTTGTGTGGTTTAAGAAGGATCTGGGGTATCAAAAAGGGCTAAGTGAGAGAGTTTGAGGCCTGTTAATTGCTGGAAGGCCTTCTTAATCTGAATAAAACTGTCTAGTAAGAGCCAGAATAAAGTTAAAAGGACGTCGCCGGTAAAGAAGGGGTTAACAGGGTATCAAACGAAAGAAGGGGTTAACAGGGTATCAAACGAAAGAAGGGGTTAACAGGGTATCAAACCAAAGAAGGGGTTAACAGGGTATCAAACGAAAGAAGGGGTTAACAGGGTATCAAACGAAAGAAGGGGTTAACAGGGTATCAAACCAAAGAAGGGGTTAACAGGGTATCAAACGAAAGAAGGGGTTAACAAGGTATCAAACCAAAGAAGGGGTTAACAGGGTATCAAACCAAAGAAGGGGTTAACAGGGTATCAAACCAAAGAAGGGGTTAACAGGGTATCAAACCAAAGAAGGGGTTAACAGGGTATCAAACCAAAGAAGGGGTTAACAGGGTATCAAACCAAAGAAGGGGTTAACAGGGTATCAAACGAAAGAAGGGGTTAGCAGGGTATCAAACCAAAGAAGGGGTTAACAGGGTATCAAACCAAAGAAGGGGTTAACAGGGTATCAAACCAAAGAAGGGGTTAACAGGGTATCAAACCAAAGAAGGGGTTAACAGGGTATCAAACCAAAGAAGGGGTTAACAGGGTATCAAACCAAAGAAGGGGTTAACAGGGTATCAAACCAAAGAAGGGGTTAACAGGTTATCAAACGAAAGAAGGGGTTAACAGGGTATCAAACCAAAGAAGGGGTTAACAGGGTACCAAACGAAAGAAGGGGTTAACAGGGTATCAAACCAAAGAAGGGGTTAACAGGGTATCAAACGAAAGAAGGGGTTAACAGGGTATCAAACGAAAGAAGGGGTTAACAGGGTATCAAACCAAAGAAGGGGTTAACAGGGTACCAAACCAAAGAAGGGGTTAACAGGGTATCAAACCAAAGAAGGGGTTAACAGGGTATCAAACCAAAGAAGGGGTTAACAGGGTATCAAACCAAAGAAGGGGTTAACAGGGTATCAAACGAAAGAAGGGGTTAACAGGGTACCAAACCAAAGAAGGGGTTAACAGGGTATCAAACCAAAGAAGGGGTTAACAAGGTATCAAACCAAAGAAGGGGTTAACAGGGTATCAAACCAAAGAAGGGGTTAACAGGGTATCAAACCAAAGAAGGGGTTAACAGGGTATCAAATCAAAGAAGGGGTTAACAGGGTATCAAACCAAAGCCGAGTTCATTCTTTGTTAGTCCTTATTATTGTACAGTGGCGCTAATAAGTCATGTCTCGGCACCAAGTATGTTTGATCAATAATTGGTATCAGCAATATCTAAGCTTCATTTCTTCATATCGAGTGAAATATAGAAACATGTTCCTACACTTACCCACCCTATTCAACATCTGATAGACATTAATACAGCCTAGAGCGAGCCAAACGTAATGACAGCTGGGACATGACTTATTAGCGCGACCGTACACTCGACCAAAAAACAATCTTTACACTGGTGAGCTGTAAATAATCTAGTGTGAACGGAATGAATCGGGTGAAACATACGTCTGTGAGGTATTATCATAAGATTTCGACCCACTTCCAGAATGTTTAGAGCGTTAGTGTAAAGATTGGTTTTTGGTCCAGTGTACATGCAAAGATAGAATTATTGTTTATAGTACAAATCGTGTGTTTGGAAGTGATAAAATGGCCAAAACATTGCTCTTTCATGTTAATTTAATTCCTTCACGTCTTCAAACAAAATTGTCCTGGTTTGACACCCTGCACAACTAGACTCTTTTTTTTTTTCCAGCTGATGGTAAATTGCCATGTTACTATCTTGGTTACTCAGCTATGATGTTGATTTTGTAGCGAAGTATATTGTTAATTATGAAAACTTGTCATAATACGACGCAGAGACACAGTGGACTCATATTTATCCATTAAGGGGGTACTACTTGGTTTTTGGTAGATATGTTTATCTATTAATATATTTTTGAATTTCCTGGCTAGACCTCCATCAAGTTTAGAAAAAACACCCCCTCGACCCCCTTTCAAGATAAAATGTGTAATTTTTTTTCGATAGAAATATGTCCCGGCCGAAGCCCGGTTCCTTCTAAAATTAGAAGCTCGCTATCGCTCGCCAGGAAAAAATCGACACCTAGAGGGCACGGGGAGGTCTTAATCGACACCTAGAGGGCACGGGGAGGTCTTAGTCGACACCTAGAGGGCACGGGGAGGTCTTAATCGACACCTAGAGGGCACGGGGAGGTCTTAATCGACACCTAGAGGGCACGGGGAGGTCTTAATCGACACCTAGAGGGCACGGGGAGGTCTTAATCGACACCTAGAGGGCACGGGGAGGTCTTAATCGACACCTAGAGGGCACGGGGAGGTCTTAATCGACACCTAGAGGGCACGGGGAGGTCTTAATCGACACCTAGAGGGCACGGGGAGGTCTTAATCGACACCTAGAGGGCACGGGGAGGTCTTAATCGACACCTAGAGGGCACGGGGAGGTCTTAATCGACACCTAGAGGGCACGGGGAGGTCTTAATCGACACCTAGAGGGCACGGGGAGATCTTAATCGACACCTAGAGGGCACGGGGAGGTCTTAATCGACACCTAGAGGGCACGGGGAGGTCTTAATCGACACCTAGAGGGTACGGGGAGGTCTTAATCGACACCTAGAGGGCACGGGGAGGTCTTAACCCTCTCCGACATATGACGCAATTTTGAGCCTATTAGGGATACTTTAAAGCCTTTATTACCATCAGGGTTTTTTACAAACCTTTATTTTAGTTACTTCAACCTCTGCAGTTGTCTTTGAGTTAGATGTGGGCAGAAAACTAATTTTGGAGAGGTATTTATAAGAGTGAGAGAACTCTATTTCTTATTGCTAATCTGGCAACCTCTGCGTCATATATGTCTGAAGGAGTTAATCGACACCTAGAGGGCACGGGGAGGTCTTAATCGACACCTAGAGGGCACGGGGAGGTCTTAATCGACACCTAGAGGGCACGGGGAGGTCTTAATCGACACCTAGAGGGCACGGGGAGGTCTTAATCGACACCTAGAGGGCACGGGGAGGTCTTAATCGACACCTAGAGGGCACGGGGAGGTCTTAATCGACACCTAGAGGGCACGGGGAGGTCTTAATCGACACCTAGAGGGCACGGGGAGGTCTTAATCGACACCTAGAGGGCACGGGGAGGTCTTAATCGACACCTAGAGGGCACGGGGAGGTCTTAATCGACACCTAGAGGGCACGGGGAGGTCTTAATCGACACCTAGAGGGCACGGGGAGGTCTTAATCGACACCTAGAGGGCACGGGGAGGTCTTCATATTGACAACAAAATGAAGCAAAAGGTCTCAAAATCGCCAAACTAACGGAACGAACGTCTTAAAACCTCAAAACTAATATGCTAAACATGAGGGAGAAGGGGTTCCATAAAAAGTGAGTAGTACCCCCTTAAGTATCGATAAACCAGTTGCCAAGGGATTCGACTTGCCATCAGCTGTACTCAAACCGATTATAATATATCATAACCTCAACTAAGAAAAACAAAAGTATCATTCAGTATTAAAAAGAAGTGAGAATTGGAGAGTATGGAAAGCGAGAGAATGACTAAGAGGGTGTACGAGAGCGAGGTGGAGGGACAGAGAGGGAGAGGTAGACCGAAATATTATGAGGTGGAAGGATGGAGTGAGGAAGTACATGAACGAGGGCGGTGCTGGTTGGGGGGAGGGGCGTCGACTGACTGGGTGACAGAGGTGCATGGGGGCGGTTCGTTCGTGGCCACCCCTTCGGGGATCACGGCGTCAGGCAATAGATAGAGAATTCAAAGTCACAGAGAAGTCAAACAAATGTATATATCTTAGCATTCAATATACAAATAGTTGGAGTAAAACCACTATATCATATCATTCAATATCAAAATAGTTAGAACACAAAGTCATGCACGTCAAAGAGGTGAGAGCAAATACTGAACTGTAATTGATCCTTCCAAGCTTATTTTAGACGTCTATAGGGAGAATTAAGGTGGTGTCACACGGGCAATTTTTCCGGCAATTTTCGATGAGCAAGGTTGTTCTGTTACTATTTAGAGGCTCTGTCGCATTGGAATCGGAAGCTAGATTGAAAGTAGATGATGTTAGGTAGTTTAATTCTTACGGAACTTATATTTTGAAGCTGCCAGACTACAATTGACCGTAACAAATTGACGGAAAACTAGCTCGTGTGACACCGCCTTGACACCAATTGTTTTAACCCTCTCAAGATCCGATTGCCAGGTAAAATAAAAATCGGTGTTTGGAAGTTATGCGCAGGGTTCATCATATATGGGAGGTGGTTGTTTCTTCTGGACCCCCTTCTCCCTCATGTTTAGCCCCATTAGTTTTCCAATTTGAAGACGTTCGGCCCTATAATGTGGGGATTTTAGGACTTAAGAACGTCTTCAAATCTAGAAACCAATGGGGCTAAACACGAGGGAGAAGTGGGCCGGAAAAAACCGGCCCATCTCCCCTTAAGCTTCTAAATTTAGCTGAACTACAGATCCGTCATCACAGTACTGACCCCCACAGACCCAACGCCCTCTCTCCCCACTCCCCCCTCTCTCTCTTTCTTTCTCACTCTCCCTCCCCCCTCCCTCCCTCTCTCCCCACTTCTCCCTCCTCCCCTCTCTCTCTCTCCCCACTTCTCCCTCACTTTCCCTCTCTCTCTCTCCCCACTCCCCTCTCTCCCCCCACTGCCCTCCTCCCTCTCTCCCTAGCAGTCCTCCACCCCCTCTTCCCTCCCCTTCCTACTCCCACCCTCCTATCTTCCCCACCTTCACCCCTTTCCCTCCATCCTTCCCCTCCTTTCTCTCCACTCCCCCCTCTTGTCCACCTCAGTTACTTACCAAAAATACACTTCTATTTATGTCTTCCTTCCCCTCTCAACCACTCCCCCCCCCCCCCCCCTTTCCTTCCCCGATAACTTCCCCCCCTTCCCTCCTATCCACCATTGTATTCCTATACATACCCACTCCCCCCTCCTTCTGTTTACATCCACTCCCTGACTTCCTTCCCCCCCCTCCCCCCACCCCCTCCTCCCTCCCCCTCCCCCTACTCTCTCCTCCTTCCTTTACCCCCATTCCCCCCCTTCCTTTTCCCTACTCTCTCCTCCTTCCTTTACCCCCTCCACCTTCCCCCTACTCTCTCCTCCTTTCTTTCCCCCCCACTTCCCTCCCTTCCCCCTACTCTATCCTCCCTCCCTTCCCTTCCCTTCCCCCCTTCCCCCTACCCTCTCCCCCCTCCTATTATACTCCACATTCCCCCCCCCATATACTTAACCCAGCAATGTGCCCCTCCTCTCTCCTCCCCCCTCCCCACTACTAACCCCAGCAATCCTTCCCTCCTCTCTCCTACCTTCCTCTCTTTCATCCCCCTCCCCTTCCCCCTACTAACCCCAGCAATCCTCCTCCTCTCCTCCCTCCCCCTGCCTACCGTCCCCTCATTTCTCCCCTCCCCCCTAATCACCCCAGCATTCCTCCTCTCTTTCTACTCCTTCCCCCCTCCCACTCCTTCTCCTCTCCCCACTCCTTCCCCTCCCTTCCCCCATACTCACCCCAACAGTGGTCTACTCCTTCTCCCCCAGGTCCCCTCCTTGTAGACTCCTTCTTCGCGACCCCAGCTACATCTCGCTCAAGCTGGGGGAGAGAAAGAAAGAACCAAGTTAGATTTTTTTTTTTTTTTTTTTTTGGGGGGGGGGATTTCTGGGCCTTCCGTGTTTCGCTCCATTAGTTTGGAAATTTTAAGACGTTTCTTCCCATTAGTTTGGCAATAATAAGACGCTTCACCACATTCAGGTGTCGATTTTTTTTATTTATTCATATATATTGTACATATATACTGTATATACACTATATATATATATATATATATATATATATATATATATATATATATATATATATATATAAGAGAAACAGGAGGATAAGGGCAACGACCGTGTTCATCTTGGTAGCTTTATTCAATATTTCGGACTATCTTGGTCCATCATCAGGCTTGGATACCGGTCCTAAAAATAAATTACTTTATTAAGAAACTAATATAAGTTAAATCGTGGACCACAAATGTATTAATAACACTACGAAATTATAAAATGTCCTAATATAGCTAAAATTTATACAATGTTATGACATTAACAAGTATATAGTACTTACACATCTAAGGGGTCAGGCGCGGGTGCGATCCTAATACAGAATGAAAACCTATGTTACCAGGGCACATATATAATATAGAGGGGGTTACCTAATAGTAAACCTATGTTACCAGGGCACATATATAATATAGAGGGGGTTACCTAATAGTAAACCTATGTTACCAGGGCACATATATAATATAGAGGGGGTTACCTAATAGTAAACCTATGTTACCAGGGCACATATATAATATAGAGGGGGTTACCTAATAGTAAATCATTATTGAAACAATACGACTAAAGAATAAACTTCATATACTTAGGAGCAAACGAAATTAATTGAAACTAAAAATACGAATTATGAAAACAATACTCTTATGACACTAAACGAATTTAACAGAACTCTTATATAATGAAAGGGATATACATTGAACGAAAATAAAAGAAATACGATGTTACTGACGCTAAATGAAAACAATTAATCCTAGCATAATATAATTTACATGCATGTGTTCAACCCAGGTTTAATCTTATTTATATAATATTTCTCACCGATAAGGGTCTCTGTTCTGTTAGAAAATCTACCTATGATTTCAAAATCTTTTTCACCGAAGGTGTGATCACATTCATGAGAGTGATCCCGAATTGCCGAAAATTGTTGCTTGCCAAGGATCTGTCCCGTACGAACACTCCTTCCAACATGTTCCAATATTCTAGATCGAAATGCTCGGGTAGAGCATCCGACATACCTCATAGGACAATGAGGACACGTGAACTTATAAACAATGTTGGAAGTCATGACTGTAGTCAGGGATCAGATCTTTGATTTAAAAACATGATTTAACCCTACAATGGTTTGTGAAAATAATTCTGAAATTGACAGCCGGAAATTTAGTGCGAAGAATTTTGGATAGATTTTTCCTGAAATCATAGCTAGCTCTTCCATAGAATGGTAATTTGACCATATTAAACCGATCAGAGTACATTGTAAAAATGAAGGATATCATACATGACTACACAATATTTAGAAAAGTAAACGGAGATATGTTTAGTATTGTTCTTAGGTTAGAGGATAAACTTAACCGCATACTACGTGCAATAAAGGATAAAATTGGTGATAGTATAATTATATATGTTGTATGCTTCTGGCTCTGTCCCAGGAATATTGTATGGTCTTCCAAAGATTCATAAGGACGGCATTCCATTTAGACCTATTGTTTCGGCTATAAATACTGCAGCTTATAACCTCTCTAAATTTCTTATCCCACTTATAAGACCACTTACCAGAAATGAATTTACCATCAATAATTCCACCACCTTTGTCATTGACTTAAAATCACTCATTTTACCTGATCATTTTGTTATGGCTAGCCTGGACGTCAAATCTTTATTTACTAATGTCCCGCTGACAGAAACGACTAACATTATCCTAGATAACTACTGTCCTCATCAATTCTATAATTTGGATAAGGCCGTTGTCAACAAATTGCTGAAGTTTGCTACTTCTGAATCAGTATTTCTATTTGATGATGTATTATACAGTCACATTGACGGAATTTCAATGGGATCATGTTTAGGGCCCCTGTATGCGGATGCGTTTATGTGTTACAGCGAGAAAATTTGGTTAGACAATTGCCTCATTTCATTTAAACCTATTTACTACCGTAGGTATGTAGATGATACCTTTATGATTTTTGAGAGAAATGAGCATGTACAACAGTTCCAGGATTATATGAATACACAACACAAGAATATACAATTTACTTCTGAAAGAGACTCAGGGTTCCATATCATTCCTAGATATTCAGATTAGTAAAACTCTCACAGGCATCACAACCGAAGTATATAGGAACCCTACTTCCACTGGTCAGGGTCTGAATTGGTTTAGTGTTTGTCCCACGCTGTATAAGATTAACTCAATTAAAACTCGCCTTACTAGAGCTTTCAATATTAGTTCAAATTATTCACTTCTCCATCAAGAGTTTGTAAGACTAGAAAAGTATTTCATTAGCAACAACTATTGTATCAATTTATTTCAGAAAATACTAAAGTCTTTCCTTTATTCTAAATACTTGCAAACCAATGATGTTCACAATGTCCCGAAATTGCTCAAATATATCAAATTACCATTCTATGGAAGAGCTAGCTATGATTTCAGGAAAAATCTATCCAAAATTCTTCGCACTAAATTTCCGGCTGTCAATTTCAGAATTATTTTCACAAACCATTGTAGGGTTAAATAATTTTTTAAAATCAAAGATCTGATCCCTGACTACAGTCATGACTTCCAACATTGTTTATAAGTTCACGTGTCCTCATTGTCCTATGAGGTATGTCGGATGCTCTACCCGAGCATTTCGATCTAGAATATTGGAACATGTTGGAAGAAGTGTTCGTACGGGACAGATCCTTGGCAAGCAACAATTTTCGGCAATTCGGGATCACTCTCATGAATGTGATCACACCTTCGGTGAAAAAGATTTTGAAATCATAGGTAGATTTTCTAACAGAACAGAGACCCTTATCGGTGAGAAATATTATATAAATAAGATTAAACCTGGGTTGAACACATGCATGTAAATTATATTATGCTAGGATTAATTGTTTTCATTTAGCGTCAGTAGCATCGTATTTCTTTTATTTTCGTTCAATGTATATCCCTTTCATTATATAAGAGTTCTGTAAAATTCGTTTAGTGTCATAAGAGTATTGTTTTCATAATTCGCATTTTTAGTTTCAATTAATTTCGTTTGCTCCTAAGTATATGAAGTTTATTCTTTAGTCGTATTGTTTCAATAATGATTTACTATTAGGTCTATTAGATAGCCCCCTCTATATTATATATGTGCCCTGGTAACATAGGTTTACTATTAGGTAACCCCCTCTATATATATGTGCCCTGGTAACATAGGTTTACTATTAGGTAACCCCCTCTATATTATATATGTGCCCTGGTAACATAGGTTTACTATTAGGTAACCCCCTCTATATTATATATGTGCCCTGGTAACATAGGTTTACTATTAGGTACCCCCCTCTATATTATATGTGCCCTGGTAACATAGGTTTACTATTAGGTAACCCCCTCTATATTATATGTGCCCTGGTAACATAGGTTTACTATTAGGTAACCCCCTCTATATTATATATGTGCCCTGGTAACATAGGTTTACTATTAGGTAACCCCCTCTATATTATATATGTGCCCTGGTAACATAGGTTTACTATTAGGTAACCCCCTCTATATTATATATGTGCCCTGGTAACATAGGTTTTCATTCTGTATTAGGATCGCACCCGCGCCTGACCCCTTAGATGTGTAAGTACTATATACTTGTTAATTTCATAACATTGTATAAATTTTAGCTATATTAGGACATTTTATAATTTCGTAGTGTTATTAATACATTTGTGGTCCACGATTTAACTTATATTAGTTTCTTAATAAAGTAATTTATTTTTAGGACCGGTATCCAAGCCTGATGATGGACCAAGATAGTCCGAAATATTGAATAAAGCTACCAAGATGAACACGGTCGTTGCCCTTATCCTCCTGTTTCTCTTAAAAATACGGTACCCTAGCGGCCAACCCACCACTACCACTGTTCTAAATATATATATATATATAATATTTATTTTCTTTTATTTTTTCTGGGCGATAGCGAGCTTGTAACTTAGAAGAAATTGGTCGTCGACCAGGACAAATTTCTATCGAAAAAATTGTACAAAATTAGCTTGTAAGGGGTCTGGTTGGGCTTTTCTTTAGTAAGAAGGAAATCTGGGAAGGCATTTTAGTTTGCTCGGATATGGCAAACGCAAGCAAAATCCTAAAGAATAATTAAGGGAAATATCGTAACAGTGCTATTGTTGGTGTTGGTTGTTGTTGTTGTTGTTGTTGTTGTTGTTGTTGTTGTTGTTGTTGTTGTTGTTGTTGTTGTTGTTGTTGTTGTTGTTGTTGTTGTTGTTGTTGTTGTTGTTGTTGTTGTTGTTGTTGTTGTTGTTGTTGTTGTTGTTGTTGTTGTTCTATTGTTGTTGTTGTTGTTGTTGTTGTTGTTGTTAATAGTCTTGTTGTTGTTGTTGTTGTTGTTGTTGTTGTTGTTGTTGTTGTTGTTGTTGTTGTTTGTTGTTGTTGTTGTTGTTGTTGTTGTTGTTGTTGTTGTTGTTGTTGTTGTTGTTGTTGTTGTGGTTGTTGTCGTTGTTGTTGTTGTTGCTGTTTTTGTTGTTGTTGTTGTTGTTGTCTTTGTTGTTGTTGTTGTTGTTGTTGTTGTTGTTGTTGTTGTTGTTGTTGTTGTTGTTGTTGTCTCGCTTTCTCCCTCTCATTAGTTTGTATCCATTCAGCCTACTGTTTTAAGACGTTTACCCCCATCCAGGTGTCAATATTTTCCTGGCGAGCGATAGCGAGCCAGCATATATATTTGTTTTGTTTTGACAGCAAGCTAAATTTGTAAATTTATCGATAGAAAAATGTCTTTGGCGAAGCAGAATTTCTCCATACAATGCTGGCTTGCTATCGCTCGCCAGGATGAAATCGACACCTGGATTTGGATAAAGGTCTTAAAACAGTTGGCTGAATGGGGCCGAATGGATACAAGCCAGAGAAAGAGAGAGAAGAAGCAGGTGACCCCTCTTAATCTAACGTATTTTTCGCATTTCGTATAGCTAAAGCCGGTATCACACGAGCGCCTTTTCCCTCAACACTTTTGCTCAACACTGGTCTGGCAGCTCATGAGGTAAACATGTATAGTATACATGTAACCTAAATTCATCTATCACCAGTCTAGTTTCCAATACCAGTGCAAATTATTCCAGAATTGTTGCCAGAAAAATGTTGATTATCGAATGTTGACTATAAAAGCTCTCGTGTGATACCGGCTTAAGGGGAGGCAGTTGGTTTTTCGAGTCCTCCCCCTCCGTCATGTTTAGCCCTATTACTTATGAGATTTCAAGACATTCGCCTCATTAGTTTGACGATTTTCAGACATTTTGCCCCATTTCTTTGCCAATATTAAGACCTGGTGTCCCATTAAGTGTCGATAGCGAGCCTGTATTTGAAGAGAAATCGGCCTTCGGCCGGGACATTTTTCTACCGAAAAATTTACAAATTTATATCGAAGGGGGAGGTCTTGTGGGTGTTTTGTTAAGTTTGATAGAGGTTTAGAGAGCAAACTAAACCCCCTCCTTAAACCATTGAGCCGAACCAGTAAATTATGCTGCACAATACCGTCTGGGCTCCCTTAACTTGTATTGGCGTACTTTCCAGTTTTCTAATCCTGGAAAAGCAAAGCATAGAAAACGGATATATAACGGCGTAAACTCAAGTATTTTGAGTCTTGCCGGAATTAGATCCATTATTTTTTTTAGATAACATGGCTTAGCAAACAAAACATACACTGAAGTTTATCGAGGTACTTGAGTTTCTGGCTATAAGCAAGTTCGAGCAGTCAGGTGTAGACATCGATATTTAGCGGGTACACAAGCTAAACTACGTGTTTCTGTTCACCCATATAAATACGCTAAGCGGAGATTTGTATGTATTTGTTTATTTATTATTTTTAGTTTCCTCCCAAGACCCCTATCAAGCTATACTGTATATACCAAAAAAAAATATATAATAATAATAATAAAAACAAACAAAAATACCCCCCAAGAACCCCATTCCAGATAAATTTGTCCATTTTTCGGTAGCAACAATGTTCCGGCCGTTACTCATAAAGTACAGGCTCGCTATTGCTCGCTAGGAAAAGATGACACCTAAATGGCCCAACAGATTTGGTCTACTTCTTTACAACAGGGTAGTGGTAGGGTAGTCGATTAAGGGGAGATGGGTCGTTCTTCTGGTCCCTTTTCTCCCTCTTGTTAAGCCCCATTGGTTTTGAGATTATAAGACGTTTGGCCCATTTGTTTGGCGATTTCAACACCTTTCGCCCCATTTCGTTGTCAATTTTAAGACTTTTCATGCCATTTAGGTGTCGATATTTTCCTGGCGAGCGATAGCGAGCCTGAAATTTTAAGAGGAAGTGGCCTTCGGCTGGGACATTTTTCTACGGAAAAATGTACAAGTTAATCTACAAGGGGGATATATATATATATATATATATATATATATATATATATATATATATATATATATATATATATTGGTAAAGCCAGGTAATACATTTTCTTTAATACATACGAGGTTGAAAGAAATGGCAATTTCTGCGTTGGAAATTTTATTATTCAAAGTTTCCAGGTCTCTGATGAGTTTTCGCTGGGTGGCAGGAAGTAGATGAAGGAGATGAACAAAATTCATGGTGGTACAGGGTTACATTAATGTACATGATGATACAGGATATACGACGCGTTTCACTGGACAACCAGCATTATCAAGTAACTACAGGAACTCCAGCGTCGCTTCATTACCTCCTCCGGACTTAACTTCACCTTTGAAAAATCTAACAATGGACAACTCCCCTTCCTCGACATCCTCGTAGCTCTGAACGACCATGGGTTCAAAACCACCGTCTACATTAAACCAACTAACACAGGACAATGCCTCAACGGCGATAGTGAATGCCCCCGCCGTTATCTTGTATCCTCCATATCCGCCTATGTTAGGAGAGCCCTCACGCACTGCTCTACCTGGGCCGACACCCACCAGGAACTAGAAAGACTATCCCAAGTTTTAGTAAATAACGGATACTCCAACTCCGACATCTCCAGCACCATCAACCACCATCTTGAAAAATGGTACACCCAAAGCCCTCCCAACATTGACCCCCCCAATGAAATTAAGAGCTTCTACCGCAATTACATGTCCTCTGAACACAAAAATGACAAGGTCGTCTTAAAAGAAATAATCTCCAAGCATGTCCACCCAACCAACCCGGAAAACAAAATCAAATTAATAATTTATTACAAATCCCCCAAGACCTCCAACCTCGTTCTCCGCAACAAACCAGCCTCCACCAAGATAAAGAGCCCGATGACCGACGATCACGTCATTTACCAACATACCTGTAATTATGAGGACTGTGGACCTCATTCCTATATTGGTATAACGCAGACTCGTCTTTCACGTCGGTTAACTCTTCACCTTCAGGCTGGAGCCATCAAAGACCACTATCTCACCCCTAACCACCCTCACCTCACACGCAACGAGTTAGAGAAACACACCACCATACTCGATAAAGAAAGTGACCCAAGGAGATTACCTATACTCGAAGCTTTATATATCCAAGCCTTACATCCCAACATCAACAACCAAACTCTGGACCTTCAGATCCTTCCTTCTGCCAAAAGGCACTACCCTACAGGACCTAACACCCCTCCTCGCCCCCCCGGTGCCCTTGACGCAGCCCCCCGTGCTACCTCCTTCAGCTTCGTCTTCCGCAGGCGCCACACAACTTAGGCCACGCCCCTCGACACGCAACCAATCAGCTTCGACCCCACCTACCGACCACCATCCCGCATCCAGTGCGCATGCGTGAAGCGGTTCTCCCTTTCTCTCTCCTAGAATACCCCTCCACCAATAGCAGACTTTTGCCCCCTGATTTTCGCCTCCTCTGATCCTCCACCCTCTATATATACCCTTCCTGTTTACCTTTTATATCATTCCATCCTTACTTGATAATGCTGGTTGTCCAGTGAAACGCGTCGTATATCCTGTATCTTCATGTACTTTAATGTAACCCTGTACCACCATGAATTTTGCTCATCTCCTTCATCTACTTCCTGCCACCCAGCGAAAACTCATCAGAGACCTGGAAACTTTGAATAATAAAATTTCCAACGCAGAAATTGACATTTCTTTCAACCTCGTATGTATTAAAGAATATATATATATATATATATATATATATATATATATATATATATATATATATATATATAAACGACATTATATATACGACATTAGAGGAAGTGAACAATTTGTGAGGAAAATATAAAGGAAATGTTCACCCCACTTTTGGCCCAGCAACAGAGCTTGATAAAGCAGGGGGGGGGGGGGTGGGGGGGGGGGGTTACATGGAAAGGACAGGACCATTTCTTAAGGGGGGATGGACCGGTTTTCTGGTCCCCCATCTCCCTCGTGCTTTGCCCCATTGTTTTTATTAGATTTTAAGACGTTCGGCCCATTAGTTTGGCGATTTTAACACTTTTCGGCCTATTTTGTTATCTATTTTAAAACCTTTCGTACCATTTAGGTGTCGATTTTTTCCTGGCGAGTGTGAGCGAGCCTGATATTTTAAGAGGAATCGGCCTTCGGCCGGAAAAAATTTCTACCGAAAAATGTAAAAATTTATCCTGAAGGGGGGGGCGTGTTTTTCTAAGCTTGATTGAGGTCTAGCGAAGAAACTAAGAAATAAAGTAATAATTGAATTAATAGACCCAAAACAGCCCATCTCCCCTTAACCAGTCATTTGGCACGCAAGTCTTCTCGCCGACGCCCCATATCCTTCAGTGTCATTTCACCCATGTTCGAGTTGTTTCGCCGACAAGTAAACTCGTCCCAGCGTCTGTTTCCCCATAGTCCACGTATTTGTGCTCGTATTTTGACGTTAGTTTAAGTAGTCCGTTCATTCAAGGCTGGGCAGAAATCGTAACCTCTAACCTCTGTAACTCAAAAAAGGGCTGGAGCAAATGCGCTGTCAATTTCCACACCTATTCCCTGGCCAAGTCTTCCTATTTGGTAGAAAAATGAGGTCGCGAGGCATTTTTGAGTTACAGAGGTTAAAGGTTACTGCCCAACCTAGAAGGAACGGACCTTAGTTTAGGTTAAGTTAGTAATATAGTGAAATTAATATATGTTTAGTTTAGGTTAAGTTAGTAATATAGTGAAATTAATATATGTTTAGTTTAGGTTAAAATGGAGGTTGTCTACGCTTTTAATTCCCACAGATTTTTCTTCCAAAGCTGTATAAACATCGTCTGTTTAAATGGTCAAAACGCGTCATGACCCTTACGGGGACATTGGCCGGTTTCTAGACCACTTTCTCCCTCATGTTTAGCCCCATTAGTTTTCAGATGTTAAGGTGTTTGCCCCATTAGTTAGTCGATTTTAAGACCTTTCGCCCCATTTCTACGTCAATATTTAGACCTTTCGTGCTATTTAGGTGTCGACTTTTTTCCCTGGCGAACGATAGTGAGCCTGTAATGTTGGAAGAACCAGCCTTCGGCCGGGACATTTTTCTACCGAAAAATTTACAAATTAATCTAGAACAGGGATCTAATGGATGTTTTTATTTTTTAAATTTGATGGAGGTTTAGGGAGGAAACTAGAAAAATAATGAATACATGCAAAAATCACCCAAAAAGTGAAGTATCCCCCCCTTAAAGGTTTATAAGTTGGACATAGGTTAGGGTAGGGTAGGTTAGGTTAGGGTAGGGTAGGGTAGGGTAGGGTAGGGTAGGGTAGGGTAGGGTAGGGTAGGGTAGGGTAGGGTAGGGTAGGGTAGGGTAGGGTAGGGTAGGGTAGGTTAGGTTAGGTTAGGTTAGGTTAGGTTAGGTTAGGTTAGGTTAGGTTAGGTTAGGTAGGTTAGGTTAGGTTAGGTTAGGTTAGGTTAGGTAGGTTAGGTTAGGTAGGTTAGGTTAGGTTAGGTAGGCTAGGTTAGGTTAGGTTAGGGTTAGGGTAGGGTAGGGTAGGGTAGGGTAGGGTAGGGTAGGGTAGGGTAGGGTAGGGTAGGGTAGGGTAGGGTAGGGTAGGGTAGGGTAGGGTAGGGTAGGTTAGGTTAGGTTAGGTTAGGTTAGGTTAGGTTAGGTTAGGTTAGGTTAGGTTAGGTTAGGTTAGGTTAGGTAGGTTAGGTTAGGTTAGGTTAGGTTAGGTTAGGTTAGGTTAGGTTAGGTTAGGTTAGGTTAGGGTAGGTTAGGGTAGGTTAGGTTAGGTAGTACTCACTTTTTATGGACCCCCTTCTCCCTCATGTTTAGCATATTAGCTTTGGGGTTTTAAGACGTTCGTTTCGTTGGTGTGGCGTTTTTAGACCTTTCGCCTCATTTTGTTGTCAATATAAAGACTTTTCGTGCCCTATAAGTGTCGATTTTTTCCTGGTGAGTGATAGCGAGCCTCTAATTTTAGAAGGCATCGGCCTTTGGCCAGGAAATTTTTCTACCGAAAAATGTACAAATTCGTCTTGAAAGGGGGTCTAAGGTGAAAGGTGAGAACGATATGACTTGGGGGCGAAGGGTGAGAACGATATGACTTGGGGGCGAAGGGTGAGAACGATATGACTTGGGGGCGAAGGGACCGTCAACTGCCATTTTGTCATTACGGACATATCTATTCCCTCCTCGTTTTCTTTTCTTATCTTTTCGTGTCGTCTTCTTCGCAATTTTTACCCATTTTGTGTTCCATTGTTGGCGTCGATTTTACTTGAGTTTTTATATAGCTTTGTTTTCCTATTATTTGCTTTTCTATTATTTAGTTTTATAGTATCTCTCTTTAATGGGGTCTTTCATAGTGTCCTTGTTTTGTTTTTCTTCTTATTGTTTTTTATTTTTGTTTTTTTTTGGCTAGGCGTTTCTAGAAGCTCGCCACTTGTATCTCCCATGTTTAAGCATTCTTGTTATTTTCAAATGCTGTATTAAATGTGTTTGCCAATGATCATATTTAATAGTTCAACTTCATTTTTGTACTTTGATTTGTTCTTAATATATATTTCTTGCTTTACATTCTCCAGTTAACAACAAATACTCGAAATCAAAAGGTTTCATTTGTCTGATTACTCCCTGTAAAACAAAATATTCGCTACAAGCAACTTTTCCTTTTGTACCCTTTTTTACGTAATATCAAAGATTCATTCTTGGAGACTATCAAGAACACAGGATATGAATAATTTAGCTAATCACATACAACATAGCGCATTAAACGCAACATGTTAGATTATTTATGAAACCAGTTACCTCTCCCGATCCTATGTCTTAATCTTAAATTCACAGCCTTGTAGGTAGATAGGTAGGTATAGATAGATAGATAGATAGATAGATGGTGCTTCCTCCCCGACCTGGTAACCTGTTCGGGTGTGTGGGGAAAATGGGGTGAATGGGGGAACATGCACGGTACAAATAGGTCAGTAGGGCTGGGTGTGTGTGTGTGTGTGTGTGTGTGTGTGTGTGTGTATATCTGACCTAACCTAAAGCTGAGTGTGTGTGTGTGCGTGTGTGTGTGTGTGTGTGTGTGTGTATATCTGACTTAACCTAAAGCTGAGTGTGTGTGTGTGTGTGTGCGTGTGTGTGTGTGTGGGGGGGGGTGGGGGCTGTAGGTGAGGTATACAGGTAGCTTTAAGGGGAGATATCCACTTGAGGGACTTTTTTTCTGGACCCCTTTCTCTCTCATGTCTAGCCCCATTGCTTTTGAGATTTTAAGATGTTTGCCCCATTAGTTTGGCGATTTTAAGAAGTTTCACCCCATTTATGTCACTTTTAAGACCTTTCGTCCCATTTAGGTGTCGATTTTTTCCTGGCGAGCGATAGCGAGCCTGTAATTTAAGAGGAACCGGCCTTCGGCCGGGACATTTTTCTACCGAAAAATTTACAAATTTATCTTGAAAAGGGGTCAAGGGAGTGTAATTTCAAGCTTGATGGAAGTCTAGGAAACGCACTAAAAACCTCCCCTTAAGGGGAGATGGTGGTGGTTTTTCTGGCCCTCCTTCTCCTTCATGTTATTTAGTTCCACTAGTTTTTCGGGGGTTTAAGACGCTCCATTAGTTTGGCGATTTTAAAATCTTTTGCCCCATTTCTTTGTCAATATTAAGACTTTTCGTGACTTATCGTGAGCGTTCCTTATGGTTTGACAAGGAGGTTTAGGTAGGTGGGTGAATATACTGGTGAGTAAGTATTCATGTAGGTAGGTAGGTGGGTGGGTAGGTGGGTTAATATACTGGTGAGTAAGTATTCATGTAGGTAGGTAGGTAGGTAGGTAGGTGGGTGAATATACTGGTGAGTAAGTATTCATGTAGGTAGGTAGGTAGGTAGGTGGGTAGGTGGGTGAATATACTGGTGAGTAAGTATTCATGTAGGTAGGTAGGTAGGTAGGTGGGTGAGTATATTAATGGGTAAGTAGTAATGTAGGTAGGTAGGTGGGTTAATATACTGGTGAGTAAGTATTCATGTAGGTAGGTAGGTGGGTAGGTGGGTGAGTATATTAATGGGTAAGTAGTAATGTAGATAGGTAGGTAGGTGGGTGAGTACATTAATGGGTAAGTAGTAATGTAGGTAGGTAGGTAGGTAGGTAGGTAGGTGGGTTAATATACTGGTGAGGGGGTATGCACTGAGAAAGCTCGGAGGAACACTGATTGTAGAAATATCAATATAGGAGTGAAAGAGAATGTGCGAGGTGGGATGGATGATGTGAGGGGGTTGCCAGGAATCTTAAACACGAGACTTAGTGAGTGTTGATTCATCGTCCAGGCCTTTGTAGCTTACTTGGCACCCAGCTACAGTCACACCCTGCACCTGTTCACACCTTGCACCTGTCCTATCTCATCCTATATATATTTTATATCAATGATCTTCTTTATTGCATTCTGTGTTCTATCCACTCATATGCTCATGACTCCACCCTGCTCTACACCATCCACATCAACCATTATGTTTATCGTCTGATCTTTCTTAGAAATTTCACATCTCATTTCTCGCTAAGTCTTCTCCACAGAAGCTGTGTATACATGTGTTCAATAAATTGACTCGGGGATCTCTTCACTTCAGCAGCTTCTTACTTTGCCCCACCACACAGCTGTCACACCACACACCACACACCTGTCACACTACACACTTGTCACACTACACACTTGTCACACTACACACTTGTCACACTACACACCTGTCACACTACACACCTGTCACAATACACACTTGTCACACTACACACCTGTCACACCACACACCTTTGACGTACGATATATCCCAAACAATCGCTTTTAAAACCATTGTCTCACACAGTACCAGATGCTTAATGGATTTACGTCTGATAATTGGTTTAATGTCACGTTCAATCCTCCACCCCCCCCCCCTCTCTCTCTCTCTCTCTCTCTCTCTCTCTCTCTCTCTTCAACATTTTTGTATTTGCTGTATTTACATATTAAAAAATCACCGGTAGATATAATTATCGTTTGAAGAATACCGTTTACAACATTCTACGGACGCCAAATGAACTTTATAATAACTATTCCGTAGTCTGTTCATGTTAACACCATCTATCCCGACGTAGTGACCCTTTAGATATGTTTGTTCACACCACCTTCCTCTACTTCCTTGCAACTAAAAACAGCCCGCCTAGATAATCTTTAAACTAATTTTGTAAATGTTCACTGTTCTTCATTTTTACAGTGCATTTTGGTTTTCAATCAATTATTCTATTTGTTTCAGTTCTTCATCCACGGCGTCATTTATTTGTCTGTTTCGTGAGTACTATATATCTTTCTGTTCATATTGCTTTCCATTTAACCAGGGACGTCCTTTTCATCCTATTCTGGCGACTATGAGACGATTTTATTCAGCTAGGGAAGGACCTCTAGCAATGACAAGGCTTCAAACTATCTCAACCAACCCTTTTAACTATCACAGATCCTTCTCAAGCTGCATAAAATCGTGTACTATTACGTCCATCTATCCATGAATCTATCTACATTAACTATCCACGCGTTGTTATGTGACTAGTATTACGTCCATCTATCCATTAATCTATCTACAGTAACTATCCACTCGTTGTTATGTGACTATTATTACGTCCATCTATCCATTAATCTATCTACATTAACTATCCACTCGTTGTTATGTGACTATTATTACGTCCAACTATCCATATTTACAGTGTGTATGTATGTATGTGTGACTTTAAGTGTGTGTGTGTGTGTATGTATATATGTGTGAGCCAAATGATATACAGCCCTGTTATTCGGTAACATTATAAATCTATTTTAATAAAGCTTGAGGACAGGGTAATAATGAGGAGGGCTAATTATTGGTTATTGTCAAGTGAAGAGGTGGTGGTGGTAGTGGTGGTCATGGTGGTGGTGGTGATGTTGGCGGTGGTGGTAGTGGTGGTGTGGTAGTGGTGGTAGTGGTGGTGGTCATGGTGGTAGTGCTGGTGGTGGTGGTGGTGGTGGTAGTGCTGGTGGTGGTGGTGATGGTGGTGGTGGTGGTGGTGGTGGTGGTGGTAGTGCTGGTGGTGGTGTTGATGTTGATGTTGTTGGTGGTGGTGGTGGTGATGTTGGTGGTGGTGGTATTGGTGGTGGTGGTGGTGGTGGGGTAGGGGTGGTGGTGGGTGGTGATGTTGGTGGTGGTGGTGGTGTTAATGGTGGTGGTGGTGTGTTGTTGTTGGTGGGTAGTGGTGGTGTGGTAGTGGTGGTGGTGGTGGTGATGGTGTTGGTGGTGTTGTTGTTGTTGGTGGTGGTGTTGGTGGGTTTTATTTTTGTTTCTATGTGTATGAGGGAGACAAAGGGCAAGCTGTCTGTAACAAGTGTCTCCTCCAATGTAGAAAGAGTGACAGAGCAAACTTAAGGGCAGTTGGGGGGTGTTTAACGATTGAACACAGTGTAGGTATTAACAGAGATTGACATCTTAATTAAGCTGACATCAATTTCATTCCATTTTGACTAACATTATGTGATAATAATCATGAAAGACACAAAGAAATAAAAATGTAAAGCCATCTCAACTAGGCCTACATGCATTCATATCAATCCCTATATATATATATATATATATATATATATATATATATATATTTTTTTTTTTTTTTTTTTTTTTTTTTTTTTCTATGTGATTGAGGGAGGCAAAAGGCATAACTGCCTATAGCGAGTGCCTCCCCCATAGTTGAAAGAGTGACAGGGCCAAAATCAAGGGACGTTCGAGCCAAAATGCCTGGACACACGGAGTTTGAAGCAATTTAAGTCATAGGAAGAGGGAAAGACTGATTCTGGGAGAGAGTTCCAGAGCTCAGATGTTGAGTAGAAGAAAGTTTGAGAGTAACGTTTCACTCTTGGGTTGGAGAGTTGCACAGAGTAGGGGTGGGATTGAGTTGCAAGATGGGTACCACGTGCCCTACGTAAAGGAGGTGGTATGCACTGGGATAGCTCTGAGGAACACTGATTATTATAGTAGCGATAGAATAGCGAGAGAGATGCAACATTGCGGCGGAGAGAGAGAGATTGCAGAGAGTTGGTGAGTGGACGGGAGTTAATGATACGAAAGGCCTTCCTTTCAACTTTGTCTAGGAGAGCGGTGTGAGAGGAACCTCCCCACACATGTGAACAATACTCAATACAAGGGCGCACTATGCCCCTGTACAGAGCAAGAAGCTGTGCAGGGGAAAAGAACCCCCTAAGGCGGTTGAGCACACCCAGCTTCTGGGAGGCTGCCTTAGCAAGACTGGTAATATGGTCCTTCCAAATGAGAGCAGAAGAAAAAGAGACACCAAGAATATTGAGAGAAGATGAAGGGTTGATTTTTGTATTGTTGAAGAATAAGGGATAGTCCGCTGGGAAATCCTGACGGGTAGATAGATGGAGAAATTGGGTTTGGAAGCATTAAAGTTAACAAGGTTTTCTCTGCCCCAATTGGAAATAGTATTTAGATCAGAATTTAAGAGTTCTATGGCTTCATTACGTTTGTCGTTGAGGGATTGCTGGCTGGGGCGTTCTGAAAAACTAATGGAGTAGTGTAAGGTTGAGTCGTCTGTGTATGAATGGATGGGAATTAAGGTACAGTTAAGGAGATCATTTATAAAAATTAGAAAGAGAATAGGAGATAGGACAGAGCCCTGAGGAACACCAGAGTTTATAGGGTGAGGAAGTGAACAATGGCCGTCCACAACCGCAGCTATGGAACGGCCGGAAAGGAAATTAGAGACAAAGGCACAGATGGAGGGATAGAAACCGAAGGAGGGTAGTTTAGAAATTAAAGATTTATGCCAGACTCTATCGAAAGCTTTCGATATGTCTAGTGCAATAGAAAAAGTCTCACCGAAGTCCCGAAAGGAGGATGACCAAGAGTTAGTAAGATATGAAAGAATATCACCAGTAGAGCGACCCTTAAGGAAGCCATACTGGCGATCTGAGAGCAGATTATGAGAAGAGAAATGCTTAAGAAATTTGGAAGCAAGAATAGTTTCAAAAACTTTAGAAAGACAAGAGATAAGAGCAATTGGACGATAGTTGGAGGGTTGAGAGCGGTCACCCTTCTTTGGGACAGGTTGAATGTGAGCAAACTTCCAGCATGAAGGGAAGACGTTAGAGGATAGACAGAGACGAAAGAGTTTGCCTAGGCAGGGAGTCAGCACGGAAGCACAGTTTTTGAGAACAACAGGAGGAACACCGTCCGGACCGTACGCCGTATTAGTGTTAAGCCCAGAGAGGGTAGAAAGTACATCTTTAGAAGAGATTAGGATATTAGGCATAAGTAAGAGAGAGGAGGGCGGAGGGAGGAAGAGGGAGGAATAGCACCGGAATCATCCAAGGTGGAGTTTCTAGCAAAAGTTTGAGCGAAGAGTTTAGCTTTGTCAGAGGAAGAAGTGATGGTTGTGCCATCAGAGTGGGAAAGGGGAGGGAAAGACGAGGAAGAGAAATTGTTGGAGAGGTTTTTGGCTAGATGCCAGAAAGCTTGGGAAGAGCTAGAGTTGGATAGTTCAGTGCATTTATTATTGATGAAAGAGTGTTTGGCAAGTCGAAGAACAGATTTGGCGTGATTCCGGGCAGAAACATATGAAGAATGAGAGTCTTGAGTTTTAAGGCGTCGGTACCGTTTGAATGCTTCCTCCTTATTGTGGACAGCAGTAGAACAGGCGTGAGTAAACCAAGATTTTTTAGCATTAGTCTGAGAGAAAGAGAATGGAATGTATGCTTCCATGCCCGATAGGATTACCTCGGTAATGCGTTCAGCACTCTCCGAGGGTCCTCGGCCATGGAAGCAGAAATCATTCCATGGGAAATCAAAGAAGTACTGCCGAAGAGCCTCCCAGTCGGCAACGCCAAAGTGCCACAAGCGCCGCTGGCTAGGAGGATCGGGTGGCTGTACTGGAGAGATAGGACAGGTGACAGAGATAAGTTTAAGTTTATATACTGTATATATATATATATATATATATATATATATATATATATATATATATATTCAATATATCGATTTAGATTGATGTTCAGATCAAATCAACTCTATATTAATAAATACACATTTTGTATTATTATTACATAGCTGATTTGCTCTGAACGACAAACTAAATGGATATATTCGCAAAAAGAAAATCGCAACAGCTCACGAACTTTTGTCAGTAACTGTACATGTATACGTAAATACAAACCGATACACTTTTCCATACGCACACACGCACACACTATGTACACGTGACTGTCTCCATTGTGGCATAATTTATTACGCACACAATACTTCTCCATGTACACATTTTTGGCTACTTAAAGGGAGCCCACCTCGTTTTTTTTTTCTCTTTCTCTCGCTCTCTCTTTGGCTTGTATCCATTCGGCCCCATTCAGCCTACTGTTTTAATATGTTTACCCCCATCCAGGTGTCAATATTTTCCTGGCGAGCGGTAGCGAGCTAGCATATATATATTTTTGTTTTGACAGCAAGCTAAATTTGTACATTTTTCGATAGAAAAATTTCTCCGGCGAAGCCGGATTTCTACATACAATGCTGGCTCGCTTTCGCTCGCCAGGAAGAATACGACACCTGGATGGGGATAAACGTCTTAAAACAGTTGGCTGAATGGGGCCGTATGGATACAAGCCAGGGAGAGAGAGAAAAGGAGAGAAAGATAAAAAAAAACGGTGACTCCCCTTAATACGTACACACACACTCATACACACACATTTACTTACATACGATCATATATTCGCTTACACAAACACAATGACACACTTAATAAACTGACAACTACTCTCTCTCTCTCTCTCTCAAACAAGTGAAATTGCACAGAAGCAGGAAAGAGAGAGAGAAAGAGAGAGAGAGAGCAAGAGAGAGCGAGAGCAAGAGAGAGAGAGCAAGCTTTTTAGAGGTGAGCCCAAGGACACTCACGCACACACACGCTGGTAACACACATGCAGCCACACACACATACACAAACGTTCGCACCACTTTCTCTCTTGATTTATTCATGTGTTATTTTGTATTTATATACTGTATATCTATATATATATATATATATATATATATATATATCTATTTATATATATATATTTATATATATATATATCTATTTATATATATCTATCTATTTATATATATATATATATATATATTTATATATATATAAATTTATATGTATCTATTTATATATGTATCTATTTATATATGTATCTATTTATATATGTATCTATTTATATATGTATCTATTTATATATATGTATCTATTTATATATATCTATTTATATATATATCTATTTATATATATATATATATATCTATTTATATATATATCTATTTATATATATATATATATCTATCTATTCTTATATACAGTATATATATACAGTATGTGCCTATACTGTATATCTATATCTTCATAATTAATGTATTCATATATCTATCTGTCTATATATTTACCGGTATCTATTTATGTCTATCTATCTATCTATCTATCTATCTATCTATCTTCATCAATCAATCTATTCATATAGCTTTATTTATCTATCTATCTACCTATTTATCTGTTAGTCATTCTATTCATATATTTCTATATATCTATCTATATATCTCTATATTTGTTTACCTATTTGTTTATGTCAGTCACTATTCATAAATCTACTGTATCTGTCTTTCTCTTTCTATATCAGTCAATCTACTCATATATCTATTTATCTATCTATATATGTCAGTCAATCTATTCATCTATCTATCTATTTATATATGCCAGCTAATCTATTCATATATCTATCGATCTATTCTTCTATATATTTAATCAGTCAATCTATGCATGTATATCTATATCTATTAATCTATTCATCTATATCTTGGTTCATAGCATATACAAACATTCTTTAACTCTTTTGTTTTCTTCCCCATTTTGGTCTTGTATATATTTGCTCTTTCTTATTCTTTGTTTCCTTCGCTATTGTTTTTTTGTTTTTTTTCGTATTTGTTCTTTCCTTGTCCTTGTTTCTTCCTCTATTGTTGTTGTTATTGCTTTTATTTGTTCCTTCTCCCTCTTCTTTGTTTCCTTCCCTATTATTGTTGTATGTTTGTTTTCTTTGTTTCTTGTTTTCTTTGTTTTCATCCCCATTGTTTTGTTTTCTTTTTTGTTTCCTTCCCTATTGGTTTTTTTCCTTCCCTATTGTTGTTGTTGTTTTTATTAATTGTATTCCTTCTTTTTCTTTGTTTCCCTCCCCGTTGTTGTTGTTGTTGTTGTTGTTGTTGTTTTTTGTATTTATTTGTTTCTTCTTTCTATTTCCTTCCGTATTGTTTGTTTTGTGTTTTCTGTTTACTTCCCCATTGTTGTTATTGTTTTCCTACTTTTCTCTGCTTTTTGCTTTCCTTCCTTCTTTCTTTCTCTCTTCCTTCATTTTTTTCTTCTTGCATTCATTCATCCTTTCCATTCATTAATTTGTTACATCATTTTGTTATCCATTGTTTATTTATGTTCTTGTTTACTGCTTCTCTTCCTTCCTTCCTTCCTTCCCTTGTTGTTACCTTCCTTCCTTTATGCCTTCCTTCCTCCCATCTTTCGTTAATTTTCTTTTTCCTTTCTTCCTTCCTTCCTTCCCCCTTCCCTCCCATCCTTCCTTCCTTCTCTTTCCTGTCCTCATTTCTTTTCGTTTTCTTCCTTCCTTCCTTCCTTCTTCCCCCTTCCCTCCCATCCTTCTTTACTTCTCTCCCCTGCTCTCATTCTTCCTTTTCATTTTTTTCCTTCTGTCCTTCTCTCTCCTTTCTGGCTTTTCCTCCTCCTTTTTCCTTTTCTTCCATTTCTCCTTTCTCATTCCTTCTTCCTTTCTATCCTTTGTCTCATTCCTTCCTTTCTTCCTATCTCTCTCTCCTTCCTTCCTTCCTTCCTTCCTTCCTTCTTTCCTCCCTTTTTAACCTACTTCATTCCACTCTCTTTTCCTGTAAGATGATCTGGCCTACTTACCAAGATATATTTTTGTTTGTGTGTGTGAGAGAAAGAGAGAGAGAGAGAGGGAGGGGGAGGGGGAGGGAGGGAAGGCAGAGAGGATGTGAGAGAGTGTAAGAGAGAGTGCGGAGAGAGTATATCAGAGAGAGAGAGAGAGAGAGAGAGAGAGAGAGAGAGAGAGAGAGAGAGAAGGGAGGGAGGGAAGGCAGAGAGGATGTGAGAGAGTGTAAGAGAAAGAGAGTGCGCAGAGGGTATAAGAGAGAGAGAGAGTATCCGTGTGTGTGTGTGTGCGTGCGTTTGTTCTTGTGTCTATGTGTGTGGGTGTACGCTTGTTCGTGTGTAGGTGTTACGTGCGTATGAGGGTGTTCGTTCGTTCGTGTGTGTCCATTTCAAGATATATTTTTGCCAGTGAGCGTGTGTGTGTGCGTGCTTGTGTGTGCGTTTGTTCGTGTGTTTCCATTAATTCGCGCGTGTAAATGGGTCACGTGGGCGAACATGAGAGAGATAGAGAGAGAGAGAGAGAGAGAGAGAGAGAGAGAGAGATAGAGATATATAAGAGAGAGATATAAAAGAGAGAGAGAGAGATGACTGCAAGTTTTCGTATATAATGTTACTTAGCATGATGAAAGAGAGATAAAATGAGAGAAAGTGTGTGTGTGTGCTTTAATGTGTGTGTGTGTGTGTGTGTGTGTGTGTGTGTGTGCTTTAATATGTGTGTGTGTGTGTGTGTGTTTTAATGTGTGTGTGTGTGTGTGTGTGTGTGTGTTTTAATGTGTGTGCACTTTAATTTTTGTGGTACTTTATTTATACATTTTTACTTGTTTGTTTAGTTTGCTCCCTAGACCTCCATCAACCTTCAAACAACTACCCCCAAGACCCCTCTTCGAGATAAAGTTGTACATTTTTCGGTTTGAAAATGTCCCGGCCCTTTAAAATTACCGGCTCGGTATCATTCGTCAGGAAAAAATCGACACCTAAATGGCAAAAGAGGTCTTAAAATCGACACCTAAATGGCAAAAGAGGTCTTAAAATCGACACCTAAATGGCAAAAGAGGTCTTAAAATCGACACCTAAATGGAAAAAGAGGTCTTAAAATCGACACCTAAATGGCAAAAGAGGTCTTAAAATCGACACCTAAATGGAAAAGAGGTCTTAAAATCGACACCTAAATGGCAAGAGGTCTTAAAATCGACACCTAAATGGCAAAAGAGGTCTTAAAATCGACACCTAAATGGAAAAAGAGGTCTTAAAATCGACACCTAAATGGCAAAAGAGGTCTTAAAATCGACACCTAAATGGCAAAAGAGGTCTTAAAATCGACACCTAAATGGCAAAAGAGGTCTTAAAATCGACACCTAAATGGCAAAAGAGGTCTTAAAATCGACACCTAAATGGCAAAAGAGGTCTTAAAATCGCCAAACTAATAGTGGTGAATGTCGTTATATCTCAAAACTATTGGGGTTAAACATGAGGAAGAAGTGGGGGTCCAGCAAAAAAATAAAATAAAATAAAAAATCAAGCGTTCACTAAACTGAAGGTGGATTATCATAGGCGCCAACATTCTCCTAAAGATATAATATCCAGACGATACCGGCGCATAGTTACGTCTGAAAGTTGGCGGACATAGAGGGCGTGTGTATCCAACTTTAAGGGTGTGTGTGTGTGTGTGTGTGTTGGTGATGTAAGAGAGAGAGAGATATGTGCTTTTGTGTGGAAGTGGCCGTACGTGAAATATTTACAAGAATTATCAAACAAAGAGAGAGAGAGAGAGAGAGAGAGATATGTGCTTTTGAGTAAAAGTGTTCGTACGTGAATTATTAAAAAGGATTAAACAACAGAGAGAGAGAGAGAATGAGAGAGCGGGAGCGGGAGAGAGAGCTATCTTTTATTACAGTTTGGTCATATTGTAAACTCAAACGACCAATTTACTCATGTGTTTAATTATGCTGTTTTGTTCGGCTGAAGTTCCATCATCTTAGCTTTATTTACTTATCTTGTTTTCTTGAATTATTTCACTCTATTAACTTTCTTTGTTTACTATCTTACCTCCTTGTGTCTTACTTTATTAGCTATCTCACTTTATTAGCTATCTCACTTTATTAGCTATCTCACTTTATTAGCTATCTCACTTTATTAGCTATCTCACTTTATTAGCTAACTCACTTTATTTACTTGTCTAACTTTCTTGCTTTACTGTCCTACTTTTATTTATTTCTTGCTTGACTATCTTACTTTAGTTGCCGTCTTATTTGCTTAACCCTTTCTGTACCGATGCCATCATTTTAGCTTAATTCTGGCTACTATTGGACGATTTTATTCACTTTCAAAAGGGCCTCGAGCAATTAACAGGCTTTGAACAATTAATAGGCTTTGAACAATTAACAGGCTTTGAACAATTAACAGGCTTTGAACAATTAACAGGCTTTGAACAATTAACAGGCTTTGAACAATTAACAGGCTTTGAACAATTAACAGGCTTTGAACAATTAACAGGCTTTGAACAATTAACAGGCTTTGAACAATTAACAGGCTTTGAACAATTAACAGGCTTTGAACAATTAACAGGCTTTGAACAATTAACAGGTTTTGAACAATCTCACTGCACCCATTGTACTACCACAGATCCTTCTTAATCTGCAAAACATCCTCTAAGAAGCTAGAATAAAATTGTAAATACGTCGCCGGTACGGAAGGGGTTTATCGTCTTACTTAGTGAAGGGGGGTGACCTGCTTTTTGTTATTTCTGTCCTTTTCTATCTTTGTCTGGCTTGTATCCATTTGGCCCCATTCAGTCTACTGTTTTAAGACGTTTATCCCCATCCAGGTGTCAATTTTTTACTGGTGAGCGGTAGCGAGCCAGCATATTTTTTATTTTTGACAGCAGGCTAAATTTGTGCATGTTTCGATAGAAAAATATCTCCGGCGAAGCCGGATTTCTTCATATAATGCTGGCTCGCTATCGCTCGCCAGGAAGAAATCGACACCTAGATGGGGATAAACGTCTTAAAATAGTTGGCTGAATGGGGCCGAATGGATACAAGCCAGGGAAAGAGAGAAGAGGAGAGAAATAACAAAAAGCAGGTCACCCCCCTTAACCGTCTTGGTGGTGTAATGATTAAGGTGTCTAAAAATCTGTGTGTGATAACCCAGGTTCGAATCCTGGTGGAACACATAATTATATGCTTTCATTAATTTCATTGGAGGTGTTTGGTGTTGTGGTGAAATTAATAACAAATAGATTGTCTTACTTAGTGAAGAATGAGCGTTGGCTGCGACAGGTGTGGAGAATTAAGTCACATATGAGAATTAAGTCACATATGAGAATTAAGTCACATATGCTGAGCAGGGAGCCAGTTTATTCGTCTTTCCTTCCACTCTGACGGTACCACTGTCACCTCTCACAAAGCTGAACTCTTCGCTCAAACTTTCGCTAAAAACTCCACCTTGGGTGTTACTCTTCCCTCTCCTCTCCTCTCTCACTTACTTAAACCAAATAAAAACTCCACCTTGGGTGTTACTCTTCCCTCTCCTCTCCTCTCTCACTTACTAAACCAAAAGAAAAAACTCCACCTTGGGTACTCTTCCTCTCCTCTCCTCTCTCACTTACTTAAACCAAATAAAAACTCCACCTTGGGTGTTACTCTTCCCTCTCCTCTCCTCTCTCACTTACTTAAACCAAATAAAAACTCCACCTTGGGGTTACTCTCTCTCCTCTCCTCTCTCACTTACTTAAACCAAAATAAAAAACTCCACCTTGGGTGTTACTCTTCCCTCTCCTCCTCTCTCCACTTACTTAACCAAATAAAAACTCCACCTTGGGTGTTAATCTTCCCTCTCCTCTCTCTCTCACTTACTTAAACCAAATAAAAACTCCACCTTGTTACTCTTCCCTCTCCTCTCCTCTCTCACTTACTTAAACCAAATAAAAAAACTCTCCACTACTTAAACCAAATAAAAACTCCACCTTGGGTGTACTCTTCCCTCCTTCCCTCTCTCACTTACTTAAACCAAATAAAAACCACCTTGGGTGTTACTCTTCCCTCTCTCTCCTCTCACTTACTTAAACCAAATAAAAACTCCACCTTGGGTGTTACTCTTCTCTCCTCTCCTCTTTCACTTACTTAAAACCAAATAAAACTCCACTTGGGTGTTACTCTTCCCTCTCCTCTCATCTCTCACTTACTTAAACCAAATAAAAACTCCACTTGGGTGTTACTCTTCCCTCTCTCTCCTCTCTCACTTACTTAAACCAAATAAAAACTCCACCTTGGGTGTTACTCTCCATCCTCTCCTCTCTCACTTACTTAAACAAATAAAAATCCACCTTGGGTGTTACTCTTCCTTCCTCCTCCTCTCTTACTTAAACCAAATAAAAACTCCACCTTGGGGGTTACTCTTCCCTCTCCTCTCCTCTCTCACTTACTTAAACCAAATAAAAACTCCACCTGGGTGTTACTCTTCCCTCTCCTCTCCTCTCTCACTTACTTAAACCAAATAAAAAACTCCACCTTGGGTGTTACTCTTCCCTCTCCTCTCCTCCCCCACTTACTTAAACCAAATAAAAACTCCACCCTGGGGGTTACTCTTCCTTCCTCTCCTCTCTCACTTACTTTAACCAAATTTACACACCACCTTGGGTGTTACTCTTCCCCCCTATCTCCTGTCTCTCTTACTTAAACCAAATAAAAACTCCACCTTGGGTGTTACTCTTCCTCTCTCTCCTCTCTCACTTACTTAAACCATAAAAACTCCACCTTGGGTGTTACTCTTCCCTCTCCTCTCCTCTCTCACTTACTTAAACCAAATAAAAACTCCACCTGGGTGTTACTCTTCCTCTCCTCTCCTCTCTCACTTACTTAAAACCAAATAAAAACTCCACCTTGGGTGTTACTCTTCCCTCTCCTCTCCTCTTCTCACTTACTTAAGCCAAATAAAAACTCACCTTGGGTGTTACTCTTCCCTCTCCTCTCCTCTCTCACTTACTTAAGCCAAATAAAAAACTCCACCTTGGGTGTTCTCTTCCCTCTCCTCTCCTCTCTCACTTACTTAAACCAAATAAAAAACTCCACTTGGTGTTACTCTTCCCTCTCCTCTCCTCTCTCACTTACTTAAACCAAATAAAAAACTCCACCTTGGGTGTTACTCTTCCCTCTCCTCTCCTCTCTCACTTACTTAAACCAAATAAAAACTCCACCTTGGGTGTTACTCTTCCCTCCTCTCCTCTCTCACTTACTTAAACCAAATAAAAACTCCACCTTGGGTGTTACTCTTCCCTCTCCTCTCCTCTCTCACTTACTTAAACAAATAAAAACTCCACCTTGGGTGTTACTCTTCCCTCTCCTCTCCTCTCTCACTTACTTAAACCAAATAAAAACTCCACCTTGGGTGTTACTCTTCCCTCTCCTCTCCTCTCTCACTTACTTAAACCAAATAAAAACTCCACCTTGGGTGTTACTCTTCCCTCTCCTCTCCTCTCTCACTTACTTAAACCAAATGAAAACTCCACCTTGGGTGTTACTCTTTCCCTCTCCTCTCCTCTCTCACTTACTTAAACCAAATAAAAACTCCACCTTGGGTGTTACTCTTCCCTCTCCTCTCCTCTCTCACTTACTTAAACCAAATAAAAACTCCACCTTGGGTGTTACTCTTCCCTCTCCTCTCCTCTCTCAATTACTTAAGCCAAATAAAAACTCCACCTGGTGTTACTCTTCCTCTCCTCTCCTCTCTCACTTACTTAAGCCAAATAAAAACTCCACCTTGGGTGTTACTCTTCCCTCTCCTCTCCTCTCTCACTTACTTAAACCAAATAAAAACTCCACCTTGGGTGTTTACTCTTCCCTCTCTCTCCTCTCTCACTTACTTAAGCCAAATAAAAACTCCACCTTGGGTGTTACTCTTCCCTCTCCTCTCCTCTCTCACTACTTAAACCAAATAAAAACTCCACCTTGGGTGTTACTCTTCCCTCTCCTCTCCTCTCTCACTTACTTAAACCAAATAAAAACTCCACCTTGGGTGTTACTCTTCCCTCTCCTCTCCTCTCTCACTTACTTAAGCCAAATAAAAACTCCACCTTGGGTGTTACTCTTCCCTCTCCTCTCCTCACTTACTTAAGCCAAATAAAAACTCCACCTTGGGTGTTACTCTTCCCTCTCCTCTCCTCTCTCACTTACTTAAACCAAATAAAAACTCCACCTTGGGTGTTACTCTTCCCTCTCCTCTCCTCTCTCACTTACTTAAGCCAAATAAAAACTCCACCTTGGGTGTTACTCTTCCCTCTCCTCTCCTCTCTCACTTACTTAAACCAAATAAAAACTCCACCTTGGGTGTTACTCTTCCCTCTCCTCTCCTCTCTCACTTACTTAAGCCAAATAAAAACTCCACCTTGGGTGTTACTCTTCCCTCTCTCTCCTCTCTCACTTACTTAAACCAAATAAAAACTCCACCTTGGGTGTTACTCTTTCCCTCTCCTCTCCTCTCTCACTTACTTAAGCCAAATAAAAACTCCACCTTGGGTGTTACTCTTCCCTCTCCTCTCCTCTCTCACTTACTTAAACCAAATAAAAACTCCACCTTGGGTGTTACTCTTCCTCTCCTCTCCTCTCTCTTACTTAAACCAAATAAAAACTCCACCTTGGGTGTTACTCTTCCCTCTCCTCTCCTCTCTCACTTACTTAAACCAAATAAAAACTCCACCTTGGGTGTTACTCTTCCCTCTCCTCTCCTCTCTCACTTACTTAAACCAAATAAAAACTCCACCTTGGGTGTTACTATTTCCCCTCTCTCCTCTACTCACTTACTTAAACCAAATAAAAACTCCACCTTGGGTGTTACTCTTCCCTCTCCTCTCCTCTCTCACTTACTTAAACCAAATCTCTTCCAAGGATGTACTCTCAACCCTCTCTGGGCTTAGTACTAAGAAGGTGTACGGATCAGATGGTGTTCCTCCTGTTGTACTCAGAAACTGTTCTTCCATGCTGTCTCCCTGCCAAGGCAAACTTTTTCGTCTCTGTCTTTCCTCTAACGTCTTTCCTTCTTGCTGGAAGTTTGCTCTTATTCAAACTTTCCCAAAGAAAGGTGACCGCTCTGAACTCTCTAACTATCGTCCGAGTGCTCTCATTTCTTTCATCTCTAAAGGTTTTGAAACTTATTCTTATCTTAAAATGTATTAAGCATTTATCTTCCCTTAATCTACTGTCAGATAGCCAGTATGATGGCTTCCTTAAGGGCCGCTCTACTGGTGATCTTCTTGCTTATCTTATCAACTAATGGTCAGCCACCTTTCGGGACTTGGTGATACTTTTCCTATTGTGCTAGACCATAGACTACAGTAGATCTGGACTGGACACGAAAATGGAACTTTGCAGTAAGGGACCTAAAATCGGAGAACGAAGTTAGAACCTCGAAACCGCAAAAATATAAAATTTTCGCAGTTTGAGGTTTGAACTTGGGGGTTCGTTCTCCGATTTTGGGTCCCTTACTGCAAAGTTCCATTTTCGTGTCCAGTCCAGATCTACTGTAGTCAATGGCTAGACATATCGAAAACCTTCGATAGAGTCTGGCAAAAATCCCTAATTTCCAAACTATCCTCCTTCGGTTTCTATCTCTCTATCTGTGCCTTTGTCTCTAATTTCCTTTCAGACTGCTCCATAGCTGCAGTTGTGGACGGCCATCGCTCACTTCCTCAACCTATCAACTCCGGTGTTCCTCAGGGTTCTGTCCTGTCTCCAATTCTCTTTCTAATTTTATTAATGATCTCTTCAACTGTACGTCTAGTCATATCCACTCATATGCTGATGGGCAAGAGGGAATAGGCTGTAAAGTTCCACACCTCTTTCCAGGCTACCGCTTCTCATATGTTTGAAATATGAGCTCGATTGCTCATATATTTTTAATTGTTATAAGAGGTTAGTGGTTAAGACTTATGAATTAAATATATTGAATAGACTTTAGACGATGTTATCAAGTGCAGGAAAGGCCTCTCATAGTAGAGTGGTAAAAGTATTCCGTGCCTAACCCCATCTATTGGCCTTCTAAGTATCTATAAACAATGATTATAACATAACAGCAAATCAACATATACATAAGACTTACTTGCAATGGTTACTCGGCTTTCAAGGGGTCCGGTTCGAATCCTTGTTTCTCTCTCTCTCTCTCTCTCCCTGTAAAGAAACAAGGCAATAATTTATATATTTATTAATAGGACAAGTTTAGAATAGTAAATTAAAAAGTCAAGGGAACATATTAGTAGATTAATTAAAGAAAGAATGTATTAACCCTGCTAATGCGATTAATTAAAGAAAGAATGTATTAACCCTGCTAATGCGATTAATTAAAGAAAGAATGTATTAACCCTGCTAATGTGATTAATTAAAGAAAGAATGTGTATTAACCCTGCTAATGCGATTAATTAAAGAAAGAATGTGTATTAACCCTGCTAATGCGATTAATTAAAGAAAGAATGTGTATTAACCCTGCTAATGTGATTAATTAAAGAATGTGTATTAACCCTGCTAATGCGATTAATTAAAGAAAGAATGTGTATTAACCCTGCTAATGCGATTAATTAAAGAAAGAATGTGTATTAACCCTGCTAATGCGATTAATTAAAGAATGTGTATTAACCCTGCTAATGTGATTAATTAAAGAAAGAATGTATTAACCCTGCTAATGCGATTATATGTTATTTTGTTTTATTTGATTGCAGTTGGGTAATAGTATATTTTGCATTTGAAGAAACTTGCAGATTCCTTGAAGCTTAAAGTAGTTCTCTCTCTCTCTCTCTCTCTCGCTCTCGCTCTCACACACAAGTTTAATAAAAAAGTGAAGTGATGAAAAAGTAGGCATCATTAAAATGTACGTAATTCATTCATTCTCTCTCTCTCTCTCTCTCTCTCTCTCTCTCACACACACACATTCCATTTGCATGTATATCAATATGTATAAAATTGTTTGTCTGTCTGTCTCTCCATCTGTCTGTCATTATATCTTTCAACTATACGCCTCTCTCTTTCTCTTACTAAATATAGAAAACAAGGTAAAAAACTTAAATCCCAAGTCAGTGCAATGTTCTTAACCTCCTTTTCGCGAGCACACCCATGAAGGAAACTTACGGCCTCACTTGAAGTTACGGTGGTGTCCTGCGGAATCTGTAATCGCCATTATTTTTCGAGGACCTACATTTCCCCCCGGTAATTATAGGATCTTATGCATTAGTGTCGAAACTAAGACTTGTGACGGATGGTTTGAGGTAACAAAATTGTTATTAGTTAAAGGACAAACAAACAAACAAACAAACAAACAAATAAATACATAAATATAAATAAATATATAAATGTGTACGTATATATATATATATATATATATATATATATATATATATATATATATATATATATATATATATATATATATATATATACTGTATATATATATGTACTATATTGATAGATAGATAAATATATTCTCCCCTTAAATCCTAAGGTGCCGGATCAGTGTTGCTGATAAGAGTTGAGGGTGATAATCGTTGGTTTGACATGGCACCGTCTCTAGGTACCAAGGTGCCATTAGAAAGGTGGAGTGGGTGCAGGCTTGTGTAATAAAGGTGGAGTGGGTGCAGGCTTGTGTAATAAAGGGGGAGTGGGTGCAGGCTTGTGTAATAAAGGTGGAGTGGGTGCAGACTTGTGTAATAACACTAAAGGCGAAGGTGTAGTAATGGGGAGAGGGCACGATAAAGAAAACACAGTAGGGAGAAATAAACACAGTAGGGAGAAATAAACACAGTAGGGAGAAATAAACACAGTAGGGAGAAATAAACACAGTAGGGAGAAATAAACACAGTAGGGAGAAATAAACACAGTAGGGAGAAATAAACACAGTAGGGAGAAATAAACACAGTAGGGAGAAATAAACACAGTAGGGAGAAATAAACACAGTAGGGAGAAATAAACACAGTAGGGAGAAATAAACATGAAATATATAAAAAGGAATGAAGACTATAATTGCTTCATCACATTTTTTGCTCTCTCTCTCTCTCTCTCTCTCTCTCTCTCTCTCTCTCTCTCTCGTGTTCTCGCTCTCTCTCTCTCCTTCATCTTTGCTATCCTTTCCTTCCACTTTCTCTTAGGGTTGCTATCTCCATTAGGATTAAGTCCTGGTCACCTCGCAGGGATCGTAAGATCTGTGTGGCCAGTGTATCTATGTAAATATATGTAAAATCTCTCTCTCTCTATATATATATTTACTGAGTGAGTGAGTGAGGCAGGATCACTATGAGGTACAACCTAATTCCATTCTCTCCTTAACTCCTATATATCCTTCCTAAACTTGATAATATCGTTAAATTAATATGAAGATAGGCGTCATCACAAACTGGAGGATTTTTTGTTTTGTTGTAAGATTTGTAACCTCAAGAGGTTACAAGGAGCTATGCCATTTAGGGAGCCCACCAGAACTGGAGGAGATCCATTAACCGTAAATAATTATTGTGATGGCAGATTTTTCATACATTGCAAATTAAGAAACTGCAAGACCAAAAAAAATTATATTATTTGCCGGATAAAGAGAGAGAGAGAGAGAGAGTTAGTTGGAGTGTGTGTGTGTAGGTGTGTGTTTGTGTGGTGTGATGGTGTGTGTAGGTAAGATAAAACTGGGAGAAGTTCGCAAGCAATTTTGCAGGCGTTGATAAGAGAGAGAGAGTGAGTGAGAATGAGTGAGTGATGTGTGAGTGATGTGTGTGTGTGTGTTGAAGTATGTGCAATTGCGTGAGTAAGTGTATGAGAGTGAGAGTGGGTAAATGTAATGAGTGAGTGAATGAGAGTGGGTGTGTGGGTGGGCTTTCATGTGTGCGTGTGTAACAGACTGACACCGAGATGGATTGCTGGGAGAGGAAGAGTGAGAAGGGAAGGGGGGGGGGGGGGATTGGAGAAAAACTGTGAGGGGGGGGGGTAGAAGGGGGAGGGGGTAGGATAGGAGAAAATAGAGCAGGGAGAGGAGAGAAGGGGGAGAGGGGGTAGGATAGGAGAAAATAGAGAAAGGGGAGGGAGGGGACGAGAAGAAGGGAGGGGAGGGTGATTAGAATAGAGATAAATAAAAGAAGAGAGATAAAGAGGGGAGGAGAGGAGGGGGAAGGAGGGGGCGAGAAGAAGGGAAGGGAGGGTGAGCAGAAAAGAGAAGAGAAATAAAGGAAGAGAGATAATGAGGGGAGGAGAGGAGGAAGGGATAAGAGTACAAAGGAAATCAAGCAACAACAGATCTAGTGACCCTTCTAGGCTGCTTGTCCTCCAAAACACTGAGGATCAAGTGTCCAAACAGTGGTTTAGAGTGGGTAAGGGAACATTGGAAAGGGAACTACTGCCCTAGAACTAATGTCCGTGGCAGGATTAGGAAGTTAGTAGGGGACAGATGGGTTAGTAACTGAGGGGGGGATAAAATAAAGTTATTCATTTACAAACGCAGTCAGTCGCGGGTTTGATGCGAGATATTTGTCTAAGCGGAGTTTAAATGAATCAACGGTGCTGCAGTCTATAACGTCTCGGGGAAGCCCATTCCACAAGTTGACAACTCGATTGAAGAAGAAATTCTTAGATTCGTGTGAGTTAAAAGATTTACCAATAATTTTGCAACCGTTTCCCCGTGTGTAATTAGATTGGTCGATAGTGAAGTACTTACTACAGTTCATATTGTCGATGCCTTTGATGATTTTGAACACTTGAATTAAGTCACCTCTTAATCTGCGCTGGGTTAAAGGAAATAGATTTAATTCTCTAAGACGCTCTTCGTATGGTTTGTTCTTTAGGCTAGGTATCATTTTGGTAACTCTACGTTGAACTCGTTCTAGCTTGTTTATATCTATTTGGTAATAAGGGCACCAGGATTGAACGCAGTATTCCAGAAGAGGGCGGACTAAGGAATTGTAAAGGGTTAGGATAACTTCTTTGGATTTATGCTCAAATGACCTGCCTATAAAGCCAATTATTTTGTTATATTGTTCTTAACAACTTCTGAACATTGTTGACTCGGTTTTAGGTTACTCGATATTGTTACTCCCAGATCAGTTTCTCTGTTTACATTCTTAAGCTGAGTGCCATTCATCGAATAGTTTGCTTTCTCATTTAGGTATCCGATATGTAGTACTTTACATTTATCCGCATTGAAACTCACTTGCCAAATTTGGGCCCAACATGACAATTTATCTAGATTGTGTTGCATATCGTCAACTTGTTCTTTTGAGAGTACGCTATTTGCAATTTTTGTATCGTCAGCAAATTTTGAGATTGTACAGGTGATACCCTCATCTATGTCGTTGATGTAAATTAGAAAGAGAATTGGTCCTAGTACCGAATCCCTGGGGTACCCCACTACTTACATTGGTCCATTTAGATGCCTTACCGTTTATGACTACTCTTTGCTTTCTGTCGCTGAGCCAATTTTCTATCCATTTCAACACACCGTCTTGTATTCCATGCGCTTTTAGTTTTAGCAGTAAACGTTTGTGGGGAACTTTGTCAAAGGCCTTTTGAAAATCAAGTATATAATATCTACAGCTTTACTCTCATCGTAGAGGTTGAGGATATCGTGGAAGAAGTCTAAGAGGTTTGTTAAACAGGAACGTTTTTTACGAAAGCCGTGTTGAATATCTTTAAGTAAGTTATTTGCCTCTAAGTGATTTACGAGTCTGTCTCTTATGACCGTTTCTAGCATTTTACATACAATTGAGGTTAAGCTAATTGGACGATAGTTACTGGGTAGGGATTTGCTGCCTTTTTTGAATATCGATGTTAAGTTAGCTAGCTTCCACTGATCAGGCATAGTCCCAGACTGCAAGAATTCATTGAATAGCAATGTCAGTGGTTTGGAGAGCTCATCCTTAGCTTCCTTTAGAACTCTAGGTGAGATTGTATCAGGTCCAGGCGTTTTATTTACCTTGAGTTTATCTAAACAATTCAATACTTCTCTCTCTGTAACGGTGATATTGCTTAGAACATCTGAATTATCAATCTGAATCGGCGATGGTGTAGGGATATCACTGATGTCTTCGGTTGTAAAAACTGATGCAAAGAAGGTATTGAGGGCATTACTCATTTGTTCTTCGTCTTTGGTGTATTCTCCATTTTCATCGACTAACGGTCCAACAGTTGAAGTAACTACTTTTTTCTTTCTGATATAACTATAGAATTCTTTCGGGTTTGTTTTACTTTGATTCGCAACATGTAACTCCAGGGTCTTTTTACTTTGCTTAATTAACTTTTTGGCTTTGCATCATAGCTCTACAAATTTCACCCGCGTCATTTTGTGAGGATTTTAATCTATCATTAGCAAATTTTTTAGCAAGCAGACAGTCTGAAATATCTTTATTCCACCATTTGGGCTTATCATTATGGCCTGGACGCCGTATTTTCGATGGTATGCAGTCTTGCACGCCTTA
>CM064521.1:57143936-57208723 GCA_032716605.1 Paralithodes platypus | reverse complement strand
GGTTAATAGTATGAGGACGGAGCACAGGGAGGAGACCAAGAAGGGGAAGGGGAGGAAGGAGGAGGAACAGGAGGGGAAGAGGCAAGAGGAAGGAGAAGGAGGAGCAGGATAAGAGGATGAGGATGGAAAAGAGGAATAAGGAGGAGGAGGAAGAGAAAGAGAAGGAGAAAAAGGAGTAGGTTAAGAGGATGAGGAGGAGGAGGAACAGGAGAAAGAAGGAGGAAGAGGAAGAAGAAGAGGAAGGAGTAGGAAGGCAAAAAGAAAACCCAGATTGAATAGGAAATGGAGAATAAGGAAGAGGATGGGGAAGAAATAGGCGGTTGGAGAAAAAGAAGGAGGGAGAATAATAAAAGAGATGAGAAAGGAGAGATAAGGGGGAGGAACAACAAGAAAGGGAAAAGTGGATAGGCAAGGAAGGATAAGAAAGAGGAACAGGGAAAGTAGGAGGAGAATGGGTGGTATGAGGAGGAGAAGGGGTGGTATGAGGAAGAGAAGGGGTGGTATGAGGAGAGAAGGGGTGGTAGGACGGAAGAGAAGGGGTGGTATGAGGAAGAGAAGGGGTGGTATGAGGAAGTGGAGAAAGGGGTGGTATGCAGGAAGAGAAGGGGGTGGTATGAGGAAGAGCAGGGGTGGTATGAGGAAGAGAAGGGGTGGTATGAGGAAGAGAAGGGGTGGCATGAGGAAGAGAAGGGGTGGTATGAGGAAGAGAAGGGGTGGTGTGAGGAAGAGGAGAAGGGTGGTGGTTGAGGAAGAGCAGGGGTGGTCCTATGAGGAATAGGGGTGGGGGGTGAGAAGGGTGGTGGTAGGAGGAAGAGAAGGGGTTGGCATGAGAAGAAGGAGAAGGGGTGGTTTATGAGGAAGAGAAGGGGTGGTAGGAGGAAGCGAGAAGGCGGTGGTATTGTGAGGAAGAAGAGGAAGGGGTGGCGTATGAGGAAGAGGAAGGGAGGGTGGTATGAGGAAGAGAAGGGGTGGTATTGAGGAAGAGCAGGGGTGGTATGAGGAAAAGAGAAGGGGTGTGGTATGAGGAAGAGAAGGGGTGGTTATGAGGAAGAGAAGGGGTGGTAATGAGGAAGCGAAGGGGGGTATGAGGAAGAGCAGGGGTGGTTATGAGGAAGAGACAGGGGTGGTATGAGGAGGAGAAGGAGGGGTGGTTATGAGGAAGAGGAGGGGTGTGGTATGAGGAAGAGCCAAGGGGTGGTATGAGGAAGAGAAGGGGTGGTATATGAGGGAAGAGAAGGGGGTGGTTTTAGTGAAGGGAAGAGAAGGGGTGGTATGAGGACGCAAGAAAAGGGGTGTTGGTATGAGGAAGAGCAGGGGTGGTATGAGGAAGAGGAGGGGTGGTTAATGAAGGAAGAGAAAGGGTGGTATGAGGAAGAGAAGGCGGTGGTATGAGGAAAAGAGCAGAGGTGGTCTATGGAGGAAGAGAAGGGGTGGTATGAGGAAAGAGGAAGGGGTGGTATGAGGAAGAGGAAGGGGTGGTCTTATGGTATGAGGAAGAGAAGGGGTGGTCTATGAGGAAGAGCGGTGGTAAGGAGCGAAGGTTGGTATGAGGAAAGAGAAGGGGTGGTATGAGGAAGAGAAGGGGTGGTATGAGGAAGAGAAGGGGTGGTATGAGGAAGAGAAGGGGTGGTATGAGGAAGAGAAGGGGTGGTATGAGGAAGAGAAGGGGTGGCATGAGGAAGAGATAATTGTACTCAGCTTTGGAAGTACGTCTACCCATTCAAAGGCGACAGACTATCTCAATTAGTCCTTTTAGCTACCATATACCCGTCTTATCTTTATAAAATCCTCTAAATGTTGTGTGAAATTCAAATATATAAAAGACGTCGCCTGGATTAATGGTTTGTTTACATAATGGGCAACGTGTTCTATTAACCCCATCAGTACCGGTGACGTCCTTTTAATTATAGTCTGGCTACAGTTAGATTTTATTCAGCTTTAAAAGCGCCTCCAGTAAATACAAGGCTTCGAACTACCTTACTTTACCCTTTCTGCTACCACAGGTCCTTCATAAGGGGAGGTTTTTAGTTTGTTTCCTACTCCTCGAGCAATCTTAAAATTTCACCCCCTTGACCCCCTTTCAAGATAGATTTGTAAATTTTTCGGTAGAAAAATGTCCCGGCCGAAGGCCGATTACTCTTAAATTACAGGCTCGCTATCGCTCGCCAGGATTTCAAAATCTTTAATGTTGACACCTAAATGGCAACGAAAGGTCTTTAAAATTGACCAGAACCAGGAATGGGGGTGAAATTCTTAAAAATCACCAAAGTAATGGGGCAAACGTCTTAAAATCTCAAAAGCAATGGGGCTAGACATGAGGGAGAAAGGGATCAAGAAAAAAGTCCCTCAAGTGGAAATCTCCCCTTAAACTGCACAAACTCGTCTAAGTATAGTTAACAAATATAGAAACACGTCTAAGTATAGTTAACACATATAACAACACGTCTAAGTATAGTTAACACATATAACACGTCTAAGTATAGTTAACACATATAACAACACGTCTAAGTATAGTTAACAAATATAGAAACACGTCTAAGTATAGTTAACACATATAACAACACGTCTAAGTATAGTTAACACATATAACAACACGTCTAAGTATAGTTAACAAATATAGAAACACGTCTAAGTATAGTTAACACATATAACAACTCGTCTAAGTATAGTTAACAAATATAACAACACGTCTAAGTATAGTTAACACATATAACAACACGTCTAAGTATAGTTAACAAATATAGAAACACGTCTAAGTATAGTTAACACATAACAACTCGTCTAAGTATAGTTAACACATATAACAACACGTCTAAGTATAGTTAACAAATATAACAACACGTCGAAGTATAGTTAACACATATAACAACACGTCTAAGTATAGTTAACAAATATAGAAACACGTCTAAGTATAGTTAACACATATAACAACTCGTCTAAGTATAGTTAACACATATAACAACACGTCTAAGTATAGTTAACAAATATAACAACACGTCTAAGTATAGTTAACAAATATAACAACACGTCTAAGTATAGTTAACAAATATAACAACACGTCTAAGTATAGTTAACACATATAAAAACACGTCTAAGTATAGTTAACACATATAACAACTCGTCTAAGTATAGTTAACACATATAACAACACGTCTAAGTATAGTTAACACATATAAAAACACGTCTAAGTATAGTTAACATATATATAACAACTCGTCTAAGTATAGTTAACACATATAACAACACGTCTAAGTATAGTTAACACATATAACAACTCGTCTAAGTATAGTTAACAAATATAACAACACGTCTAAGTATAGTTAACACATATAACAACACGTCTAAGTATAGTTAACACATAACAACACGTCTAAGTATAGTTAACACATATAACACGTCTAAGTATAGTTAACACATATAACAACACGTCTAAGTATAGTTAACACATATAACAACACGTCTAAGTATAGTTAACACATATAACAACACGTCTAAGTATAGTTAACACATATAACACGTCTAAGTATAGTTAACACATAACAACATGTCTAAGTATAGTTAACACATATAACAACACGTCTAAGTATAGTTAACACATAACAACACGTCTAAGTATAGTTAACACATATAACAACTCGTCTAAGTATAGTTAACACATATAACAACACGTCTAAGTATAGTTAACACATAACAACACGTCTAAGTATAGTTAACACATATAAAAACACGTCTAAGTATAGTTAACACATATAACAACTCGTCTAAGTATAGTTAACACATATAACAACACGTCTAAGTATAGTTAACACATATAACAACTCGTCTAAGTATAGTTAACAAATATAACAACACGTCTAAGTATAGTTAACACATATAACAACACGTCTAAGTATAGTTAACACATAACAACACGTCTAAGTATAGTTAACACATATAACAACACGTCTAAGTATAGTTAACACATATAACAACACGTCTAAGTATAGTTAACACATATAACAACACGTCTAAGTATAGTTAACACATATAACAACACGTCTAAGTATAGTTAACACATATAACAACACGTCGCCGGTATGGAAGGCGTTAACCCCTTCTGTGCCGGTGATGTACTTTTCATTCATTTCTGGCAACTGTTAGACGACTTTGTTCAGCTTAGGAAGGACGTCTACTCATTCAAAGGCCACACACTATCTCAAATGTATCCTTTTTGCTACCATAGCTAAGCTTCGTAAAAGCGTCTAAATGTAGCGAATATCAAATACAAAACGTCGCCGGTAGAGAAGGTGTTAATTACATCGTGTCACATTTCAACGCTTGCAAGTTTCTAGCTATAAGGAAGTTGGAGCTGTTATACATCGATCTTTAGCATCGATAATTGGGTTTGAAGTAAGAGAGAAAAAGGAGAATTGGGAGAGGTTTGTAGTAAGAGAGAAATATAAGAATTGGTAAAGGATTTAAGTAAGAGAGAAACAGGATAATAAGTTAAGGAATAAAGTAAGAGAAACAGGAGAATTGGGAGAGATTAAAGGAGAAAGAGAGGAATAGGTGAATAAGGAAAGAAATAAAGTAAGAGAGAAACAGAATAATTGGGAGAGATTAGAAGGAGAAAGAGAGGAATAGGAGAATTGGGAGAGGCTTGAAGAAGAAAGGGAGAGGAAGGGTATAGTCGATAATTACAAGGATAAGGAGGAAATGAGGCTATTTTCTCACTCAATCTCTCTCTCTCTCTCTCTCTCTCTCTCTCTCTCTCTCTCTCTCTCTCAACAGTTGAACACTATCCCATATAAGCTCTAATTTACAATGAACAAACTGTTTTTATGAAGTTGTAAATAGTTCTTAAGGGGTCTCGTCTCGTCTCGTTCTCTCTCTCGTCTCGTTCTCTCTCTCTCTCTGTCTCTGTCTCTCTCTCTCTCTCTCTCTCTCTCTCTGTCTCTCTCTCTCTCTCTCGGTTGTATCCATTCGGCCCCATTCAGCCTACTATTTTAAGATATTTATCCCCATTCAGGTGCCGATTTTTTCAAGGCGAGCGGTAGAGAGCCAGCATATTTAAGAAACAAAAATTGACAGCAGGCTAAATTTGCACATTTTTGGATAGAAAATGTCTCCGACGAAGCCGGATTTCTCCATACAATGCTTGCTCGCTATCGCTCGCCAGGAAGAAATCGACACCTGAATGGGGATAAACGTTTTAAAACAGTTGGCTGAATGGGATCGAATGAATACAAGCCACAGAAAGAGAGAAAAGGAGAGAACAAAAGCAGGTCACCTTCCTTAAGTAGTGCAGTTTAACACAATTCTAGAGTACAGTACATGGTATTCTGCCCTATACAATCACATATAACATATGTGACATATGTGCCCTATACAATCACATTATTTTTTTTTTTTTTTTTTTTGCGCTGAGTGCCTCCCTGGAATGAACCGCCGAGTCTTTAGGATACTACCTATTCCTTGTAGTTGCGTGAACCCCATTATCGGGGAATCTTGTGATCTCCCCCTCATTACCTCTGATGTCCTCCTTGTCTGTGTCTGTCGGTCTGTACGTGTGTGTGTGTGTGTGTGTGTGTGTGTGTGTGTGTGTGTGTGTGTGTGTGTGTCTATCTTGTGATCTCCCCCTCATTACGTCAGATGTCCTCCTTGCCTGTGTCTGTCTGTACGTGTGTGTGTGTGTGTGTGTGTGTGTGTGTGTGTGTGTGTGTGTCTCTCTCTCTCTCCTCTCTCTCTTAGGAAAATAAGAGTCCCCGAGAGTTCTAAATGCACACGAGTAGTAGGAACACTTTAAATAGGTATTAGTGGTCCTTTAAGGGGAGATGGGCCGTTTTTCTGGTCCCCCTCCTTCCTCATGCTTAGCCCCATTAGTTTACACATTTTAAGACGTTCGCCCCATTAGTTTGTCGATTTTAAAACCTGTCGTCCCATTACTATATCAATATCTGTTGTGCCTTTTAGGTGTCGAATGTTTCCTGGCGAGCGGAATCAATATCAAGACCTATTGTGCCATTTAGGTGTCGAATTGTTTTCCTAGCGAGCGATAGCGAGCCTGTAATTTTAAGAGAAACCGGTCTTCGTCTGGAAAATTTGTCTACCGAAAAATGTACATATTTATCTTGAAGGTGGTTTGGGGAGTGTTTTTTAAGCTTGATGAAGGTCTAGCGAGGAAACTAAAAAATATATGAATATGTAAATAAAATAATAAGCCCCCCCAAAAAATAAAAATAAATAACCACTGTCCCCTTAAAGGATGAAACAAACTTATTGCAGGGTACCGGTATATACAGAAGGGTACCGTACCGTATGAAAAGACTCATTAGGGCGTCAGTTTACCCTTTAGAGGTATAATCGCGATGAGATGTGATGACTCGCTTTTTTAACTCTTTCACGCTTTTATGACGCAGAGGTTGCCAGATTAGCAATAAGAAATAGAGTTCTCTCACTCTTATAATTACCTCCCAAAAGTGTTCTGGGCTCCCCCAGCTAACTCAAAGACAACTGCAGAGGTTGAAGTAACTAAACTAAAGGTTTATAAATACCCCTGATGGTAACAAAGGCTTTAAAGTATCCCTAATAGGCTCAAAATTGCGTCATAAGCGTGAAAGGGTTAATATAAGGTAGCACTTTCTGAGGGAAGGCTACTGGGAATCAAGTCATCATTTAGTATCGAGACTCCAATGTACACTCGGAGGCCATAGTCTCTAGTCCACTCATAAATATTTAAGACCTTTGGAGTAGGCTTGTTAAATAATCTATTGCCAGTATCACAGTCTCTCTACCTCTAACTCTCTCTATCTCTCTCACTCTCTATTATATCCTCTCTCCCCCTCCTCCTATCTCTCTATACACTATCTCTCTCTCTCTCTCTTCTCTATTCTCTCTCTCCTCTCTCTCTCTCTATCTCTCTCTCTCCTCTCTCTCTTCTATCTATCTCTCTCTCTCTTCCTCTCTACTCTCTCTCTCCTCTCTCTCTCTCTCTCCCTCTCTCTCTCTCTATCTCTCTCTCTCCTCTCTCTCTCTCTATCTATCTCTCTCTCTCTCTCTCTCTCTCTCTCTCTCTCTCTCTCTCTCTCTCTCTCTCTCTCTCTCTCTCTCTCTCCGGCCACCACTTCCTTCCGTCCTTCTCCTCCCATCCGGCCTCCCCATTGTGCTCTACAGACTTAAGGTGTGTGGGGAAGGGAAGGGGAGAAGGGGAGGGGAGAAGAGGAGGGGAGGGGAGGGGAGAAAGGGTTGGAAAGGGGGAAAGGGTAGACAATGGGAGAGAGGGGAGGGGGAAGGGAGAGAGAAAGATGAGGAGGGTGGAGGAGAGGGAAGTGGGAGAGGGAAAGAGAGTGGATGGGAAAGTGAATGGGTGGGAAAGAAAGAGAGTGGATGGATGGGAGAAAGAGTGGATGGATGGGAGAGAGAGTGGATGGATGGGAGAAAGAGTGGATGGATGGGAGAGAGAGTGGATGGATGGGTAAGAGAGTGGATGGATGGGAAAAAGAGTGGATGGGAGAGAGTGGATGGATGGGAGAGAGAGTGGATGGATGGGAGAGAGAGTGGATGGATGGGAGAGAGAGTGGATGGATGGGCAAAAGAGTGGATGGGTAAGAGAGTGGATGGATGGGAGAGACAGTGGATGGGTAGGATAGTGGGTGGATGGGAAAGAAACTGGATGGCAAAGATAGTGGATGGATGGGAGGTGGGAGGGAAATACAATAGAATTGAGTAGAATACAATTAAAACTGTATAACAATATGGAACTCTTACAATTATATAAATGTATAGGCTACCGTATATATTTCATGTATACTTATAGACATATCAAAACTACCGGTACATATAATAATAGACATCTATTATATGGTTAGAAACAGGAAAATGTGTTTGAAATATATAATCGAACTCCGTTATATCTACGCGATGCATTGTATCAAATTATATAAATCTACCAGAAAAACAATAATTACCTTCAGACATTCATTCCCATTACAAAATATTTTAGATAATCACATATACACAAATTCAAGCATAGGTTATACAAACATATATACACATACATATAAAGTACATATACATACACACATATACACAGTATATATACTGTACAAACGCAAATGCTCACGTAGGAGGGGAGGGGAGGGGTGGGGGTGGGAAGGGGTAAACACGACTGTGTGCTCGGAGGGGAAGTGAAAGGAGGGGAAAGGTGTATCATAGTGTATGTGTATATGTATATGTATATGTATATATATGTATATATATATATATATATATATATATATATATATATATATATATATATATATATATTGAGAATATATCACAAATACACGTGAGCCACTAAATGTTTCTAGTCTCTCAGTGGGGATCGAACCATCGACCATCAGGATGATAGCCGACGCTTTAATCAGACTTAGACTCAGATTTAGACTGCCGTGGTGTAATTGATTAAAGCGTCGGCTATCATCCTGATGGTCGATGGTTCGATCCCCACTGAGAGACTAGAAACACATATATATATATACGACACACTATTAGGTGAAAAGCTTGTCATAAAGAAGCATAACCCTGAACTTAACGTTTCCAACAATAATTAGCATTAATTCATAATACTTCAGTTGGGTGGGATATGTTTTTTCGTTCTTTCTGGTACTCTGTGTAGATATATTAGTTCAATGTTGGTGTTTGTTACTTGCTCTGATATCTCCGTGGGTAAAGGACTGTCCAGGGAATAGGGTATGTTTGTTAGGTGCTTGTACATTTCTAGGCTCAACTTTAGTTATATTTTAGGCTTCATGTTTGTTACTTTAGGTGTCACTATTTATTTTCTGTTTACTTTTCAAAAATAACATTAATATTTGTCAGATAAATTCAAATTCAGTGTGTTTACGTCTGTATGTTTGTCTGCAATATAGACGTATTTGTTGAGTTAGTTCTTTCTTGGTGAATTCTTCTACTATTTCTTATGTCAAACGATTATTTTAGACATTAGATATTTTCAAGTATTTGTTTTACGTACCGGTACCGGTTCTGCTTAATTTTTTATCAAGCGAGTTATTTTAATAAACAAAAATTCTAACTTCATTGTTAAAAGATCCACGTGTTTATGTCTTTCTTATAGTTGTCTGCTCTGTGTTTTTTAGGATCAAGATGTATACCCGATACCTTGTTGATAGCCGAAAATTTGTTAATGAAGATGGCCTTGTTTGGAGTACTGTCCCTATTTTTCCTGCTGTTATGGAAATTGCGGTGTCCCAGATCACCCACTGATGTATTACTCACTATATATATATATATATATATATATATATATATATATATATATATATATATATATATATTCTGACATACGGAGCCCTGTATGTTTATTTAAGAGTTAGAATTAAGAGTTGAAGGAGTGCCAAACTACCCAGCCGGCGAAGCAGACTAGCGAGCGAACCAGCGAGTGGGAAACCAGCTTGTCCGCATACCAGCAAACAAGCCTTCACACCTGCGTGCGTCATAGGGGAGCCTGCAAACTACTTCGATGACCCGACGCTATGACCCGACGCTATGACGATGATTCGACGCCAGGAGACTCCATTGGACCACGCACCTCTTACGCAACTAGAGGAGCTGTGATTGGGGCGCGCACCATCACCCGCCTCCTGATTCGTTCCTACACCATCATTGTTTAGTATATAAGACCCGAGTAGTGGGCATTCAAATCAGTCTCATTTGGAGTTGGGAAGGTGAACTTGCAGCTGGAGGAAGACGGGGTGAAGTATTATAATGGGATTGTGACTTGTCAGTCAGATTATATAAGTGTGTGTTAAGTGTGTTCGGTGTAAACACTTACCGGTACGTTATGTTGGTTAGTGAGATATGTGATTGGGAATTAACGTTAACGCTACTATTATGTACTTAACTATTTGATTGGGAATTAACGTTAACGCTACTATTATGTGCTTAACTATTTTAGTTGACTGACTTGTGGACTAAAGCAACTCTTTAAGTAATTGGGTTATGATGAAAGTAATACTATTGTTTTATATTAATACTTACGAGTTCTTTCATTTTCTTTTAATTAAGCTTACATTGCTTAACGGTGCTTAGTACGGTGATGCTATTGTCTCGTATTAGTAATATCGCCTTAGACTAACATGGCTGTTTTAATATTACTTCTAGTGATTTCCTAAGCTGAAGATTTTTTTTTTAGCTTCAAAATATTATTTTTGCTTTTCATATTATTTTGAGTGAGACCTGAATCGAATCTATGAAGCGATCCTGTAACTTAATTTACTCATAATCAAACCTCAATGTTACGTGGTTAAGAAATACATTTAACTAAGTATTAAATATATATCTAACTTTTTATGTGACTTTGATATTAATCCTGATGATAATAATAATATAATCTTATAACGTAAGACAAGAACCAAGAATAATTACATTAAATATAAATAAAAGGACATATAAGAAAACTAGCTATTCATTTAAAAAAGGGTAAGAGACAGAAATATTCTTACTTTAATATTTATCTTTCAAGACTTTTTATAGAATTAATAGTCCTTCTTTAGATATAACTTCTTCGGTTCATAACCATAGCCTACTAAGCTTCGGTTAAATAATAATTCTTTATAAATACTACATGACATTAATTAGTTTCAGTATTTTTTCATAATTAAAGAGTATCAGTCAATAAAGGCTACCAAGTCCTAAGATCCAAAAGGAAAGGAAGCAACAACAGGAAATAATTTTATTAGGTTTTACATTTGTTTTGCCGTCAGCTGACTGATACCTTAATATATATCTCTGTGCTATCTAGATTCATCAAGTTAACCACTTGAGGATCAAAATACGTAACAATATATATATATATATATATATATATATATATATATATATATATATATATATATATTCCTCAATATATTGCATAACTACTAGACAACATTTACGTACCGGTACCTGGTTACATTCGACTTAGGCAGAACCTTTGTGTCAAACGTTACAGAGAAACAGGTAAGAGGGCATAGGAGGATAAGATAAGGGGAGGAGGGGGAATATGGAAGAAGAAGGGAGGAGGGGGAATATGGAAGAAGAAGGGAGGAGGGGGAATATGGAAGAAGAAGATAAGGGGAGGAGGGGGAATATGGAAGAAGAAGAGGGGATGAGAGGGAATATGGAAGAAGAAGATAAGGTGAGGAGGGGAAATATGGAAGAAGAAGAAGGGAGGAGGGGGAATATGGAAGAAGAAGATAAGGGGAGGAGGGGGAATATGGAAGAAGAAGAAGGGGAGGAGGGGGGAATATGGAAGAAGATAAGGGGAGGAGGGGGAAGGGAATATGAAGAGAAGATAAGGGTAGGAGGGGGAATATGGAAGGAGGTAAGGGCAGGAGGGGGAATATGGAAGAAGATAAGGGGAGGAGGGGGAATATGGAAGAAGAAGATAAGGGGAGGAGGGGGAATATGGAAGAAGATAAGGGGAGGAGGGGGAATATGGAAGAAGATAAGGGGAGGAGGGGGAATATGGAAGAAGAAGAAGGGAGGAGGGGGAATATGGAAGAAGAAGATAAGGGGAGGAAGGGGAATATGGAAGAAGATAAGGGGAGGAGGGGGAATATGGAAGAAGATAAGGGAGGAGGGGGAATATGGAAGAAGATAAGGGGAGGAGGGGGAATATGGAAGAAGATAAGGGGAGGAGGGGGAATATGGAAGAAGAAGATAAGGGGAGGAGGGGGAATATGGAAGAAGAAGATAAGGGGAGGAGGGGGAATATGGAAGAAGAAGAAGGGAGGAGGGGGAATATGGAAGAAGAAGATAAGGGGAGGAGGGGGAATATGGAAGAAGAAGAAGAGAGCAGGGGGAATATGGAAGAAGAAGAAGGGAGGAGGGGGAATATGGAAGAAGAAGAAGGGAGGAGGGGGAATATGGAAGAAGAAGAAGGGAGGAGGGGGAATATGGAAGAAGAAGATAAGGGGAGGAGGGGGAATATGGAAGAAGAAGAAGGGAGGAGGGGGAATATGGAAGAAGAAGAAGGGAGGAGGGGGAATATGGAAGAAGAAGATAAGGGGAGGAAGGGGAATATGGAAGAAGAAGATAAGGGGAGGAGGGGGAATATGGAAGAAGATAAGGGGAGGAGGGGGAATATGGAAGAAGAAGAGAAGGGAAGAAAAGAGAAAAGAAAAGAAAAGAAAAAAGAAGCGAAGCGAAGAGAAGAGGGAGGGGGGGAGGGAGGGAGGGATGAGAGGGAAGGAAAGGAGAAGAGAGGAGGGAGGAGAAGAGAAGAGAAGAGAAGAATAAAATAAAATAAGACAAGAGAACCGAAGAAGAGAACAGAGGAGAGGAGAGGAGAGGAGAGGAGAGGAGAGGAGAGGAGAGAGCAGAACAATAGGATTAGGGCCTAAGAGGGTAGGGGGAAAAGTTAGCACGAATAAGGGAAAAGGGTTGACACACACACACAGTCACACAAACACACCGCACACATAGTCACACACACACAGTCACACAAACACACCGCACACATAGTCACACACACACAGTCACACAAACACACCGCACACATAGTCACACACACACAGTCACACAAACACACCGCACATATAGTCACACACACAGTCACACAAACACACCGCACACATAGTCACACACAAACACACCGCACATATAGTCACACACACACAGTCACACAAACACACCGCACACATAGTCACACACACACAGTCACACAAACACACCGCACACATAGTCACACACACACAGTCACACAAACACACCGCACACATAGTCACATACACACTGTCACACAAACACACTGCACAATAGTCACACACACACAGTCACACAAACACACCGCACACATAGTCACACAAACACACCGCACACATAGTCACACAAACACACCGCACACATAGTCACACAAACACACCGCACACATAGTCACACACACACACAGTCACACAAACACACCGCACACATAGTCACACACACACAGTCACACAAACACACCGCACACATAGTCACACGTAACAGAGTGGTGGAGGGGGAATGCTGTGCTAGTATTTTATCAAGCAATAGGTTTCTGCAGTAAGTACAAACATAACAATGAAACCAGCCCATGCAGTACCGGTGACATCCTTTGCATTATATGTGACATCCTTTGCATTATATGTGACATCCTTTGCATTATATGTGACATCCTTTGCATTATATGTGACATCCTTTGCATTATACGTGACATCCTTTGCATTATACGTGACATCCTTTGCATTATATGTGACATCCTTTGCATTATATGTGACATCCTTTGCATTATATGTGACATCCTTTGCATTATATGTGACATCCTTTGCATTATACGTGACATCCTTTGCATTATATGTGACATCCTTTGCATTATATTCCCACAACTACAAGATGTTTTTAATCAGGTTAGGAAGGACGTCTACCATTTAAAAGGCTACACACTATCATCATTAACCCTTATTATTACCATACATCTTTCCTAAGCTTAATAAAATCGTCTAATTATAGCTAAACTATATATAATAAAGGCAGACAGTTTCCTCACCTCGGTAGTAAATAGACAATATTTTAGTGGACAACATTATTAGTGTAGACTTTGCTAGAGTTTCTATCTTGATTGGTCAGATTTGCGAACATTTTCCAGGGAAATATGTTGTTAGGCTAATCATGAAACCTTGGCAAATATGCGATGCCAACAGGACATATTAGTATTACATTTGTCATTAGGTATTGAATAATCTGTGCGATAGAATTCTATTTATTTATTTTATATTTATTTATTTGTGTTTTGTTTTTGTTTTTTGTTTTTTTTGCCAGGTGGAAAAAAACAAGAACAAAAAACAACAACAACGATAGTTAAAATAAAAGTTGGTTGTCATTTATTCGATACCCTTTTTGGTCCGAGTGATATAATTTTGGATCTCGCCTGGTTCGCTCCAATAGACGTTCCACCCAATTAGTTTGACGATAATAAGACACTTCACACCATTCAGGTATCGATATTTTTGTTTTTTGGGGGGAAGGGGGGGGGGGGGGGGGGGAGCGAGCGAGCGATAGCGAACAAGTAACTTAGAAGAAATCGGCCATAGGTCGTGACATTCTTCTATCATACATTATTTTAGAATCATACATTTTAAATCATACACTACATTTTGAATCACACACTACATTTAGAATCACACACTACATTTTGAATCACACACTACATTTAGAATCACACACTACATTTTGAATCATACACTACATTTAGCATCACACACTACATTTTGAATCATACACTACATTTAGAATCACACACTACATTTTGAATCATACACTACATTTAGCATCACACACTACATTTTGAATCATACACTACATTTAGCATCACACTACATTTTGAATCATACACTACATTTAGAATCACACACTACATTTTGAATCATACACTACATTTAGCATCACACACTACATTTTGAATCATACACTACATTTAGCATCACACACTACATTTTGAACCATACACTACATTTAGCATCACACACTACATTTTGAATCATACACTACATTTAGCCTCACACACTACATGTTGAATCATATTCAACCATACACAGCATTTTGAGTTAAGCCGCTGTCACACGAGCGCTTTTTCCGTCAATTTTCCATGAGCAAGTTTTTTCTCGTATTATTTCGGGACATTTTCGCACTGGTATCGACAACTAGATTGAAGGTAGATTATGTTATGTGGCTGAATTCTGAAAAAAGTGTAATATTTTAAGCTTCCAGGCCATAATTGCCCGTAAAAATTACTCGAAAAAGGGCTCGTGTGACTCCGGCTTTATACAATACATTTCAAATTGTATAATAGCTAGTTTTATAATCAGCCGGCCGAGAGATTACCACAGCCAGGTGAGTCATTGTGTTCTTACCTGGAATATAACCAGCCTTTGTAATATATAACACGTATTATACAACCACCAACATGTACGGATTAAGGGACTAGTGGCCTTTTTTTGATTTATTATTATTATTTTTATTTTTTATTTATTTTTTTGGGGGGGGGGGTCTATTAACTAATTTATTCATATATATATATATATATATATATATACTGTATATATTTTTAGTTTCCTCGCTAGAACTCCCTCAAACTTAAAACAAAAAAACACCCCCTAGACCCCCTCTCAAGATAGATTTGTAAATTTTTCGGTAGAAAAATGTCACGGCCGAAGGCCGTGACATCATATAATTACAGGCTCGCTATCGCTCGCCTGGAAAAAATCGATACCTAAATGGCACGAAAGGTCTTAAAATTGACAACGAAATGGAGCTAAAGTGTTAAAATCGCCAAACTAATGGACCGAACGTCTTAAAATGTCAAAACTAATGCGGCCAAGCACGAGAGAGAAAAGGGTCCAGAAAAACGACCCACCCCCGGTAAGCCACACTTTTAACCCCTTGAGGATTATGACGCGTTATCTATTTTTTTATTAATGTCACCACAACACCAAACACCTCCAATGCAATTAAACTGCACAAAATCGTCTAAACATAGCTAAACTAAAATGGAAAAGACGTCGCCGGTACAGAAGGGGTTAAGATAAAACACAACAAAAGTATCATAAAATCCAAACCGAAGCAAATTCCCCCCCCCCCTCCCCGGACATTTAGCTTTGTTTTTGTTGCCCGCCAGAATAAGTGAGTGCAACACAGCCGGTTTGTCATGTTGGGACCGGGGTTTTTTATGTACAGGTGGAGGCAATAGTTCTCGGACAACCTGGATGAGTGTGTGTGTGTGTGCGTATCTGCAAAATCCAGCGAGAACGACGTTGAGATTCTTTAAGGGGAGATCTCCACTTGAGGGATTTTTTTCTTGACCCCTTTCTCCCTCATGTTTAGCCCCATTGCTTTTGATATTATAAAACGTTTGCCCCATTAGTTTAGCGATTTTAAGAACTTTCACCCCATATTAAGACCTTTCGTGCAATTCAGGTGTCGATTTTATCCTGGCGAGCGATAGCGAGCCTGTAATTTAAGAGGAACTGGCCTTCGGCCGGGAAATTTTTCTACCGAAAAATGTACACATTTATCTTGAAAGGGACTCAAGGGGGTGTAAATTTAAGCTTGGAGGTCTAGGGAACAAACTAAATACCTCCCCTTAAGGGGACAGTGGTTATTTTGGGGGGGTTCATTTATTTATATATCCCCCCTTCAAGATAAATGTGTAAATTTTTCGATAGAAAAATGTCCCGGCTCGCAATTGCTCGCCAGGAAAAAATTGACACCTAAATGGCACGAAAGGTCTTAATATTGACAAAGAAATGGGGTGTAACGTCTTAAAAGCGCCAAACTAATGGGCCAAACGTCTTAAAATCCAAAAACCAATGGTATAAACACGAGGGAGAAGGAAGGTCCCGAAACAAACGACTCATCTCCCCTTAACCAATTCAGTACCAGTGTCAATTCAGTACCAGTGTCAATTCAGTACCAGTGTCAATTACATTGTTTTGCTGGCTACCGTACTATCAGACAATTGTATTCAGTTAAAAAAGGGCCTCGAGCAATTAACAGACTTCGAACGATCCTCATTAGCTCTATATACTGCCACAGATCCTTCTTAAGCTGCATAAAGTCTTCTAAATATAGCAAGAATAAAATTATTATGACGTCGTCAGTACAGGTATAGCAACGATGCCTATCTATCTATTGCTAGACAACTTAATCCCTGAGGGGGTGGTCACTAATGAATCGCCTCCATCAGCCGGCGCCCCTCCTCCCATTCACACCACTTTCACTTGCATGCCTCTCAATTGACCACTTGCGAGTTTCAGGCTATAAGGAAGTTGGTACAGAAATGCAATAATAATGTAGGTTTCTGTTGGCTAGAGAGTATGTTCAATTGGATTCTATGTATTTATAAATGAACTATGGGAAGAGGATTGGGTTTAGTAGGAAAGAATGGTAGAGATTGGGAGTTGAATCAGTTGCTGTTCGCTGATGACACAGCATTGGTGGCGGACTCTGATGAGAAACTGCAGCGGGTAGTCAAAGAGTTTGGTGTGGTTTGTGGAAGGAGGAAACTGAAGGTGAACGTCAATAAAAGTAAAGTAATGGTGTGTAATAGGGGAGAGCATAGGGTGAATCTAGATGTGAGGCTGGATGGGGAAATATTGGAACAAGTAGAGTGTTTTAAATATCTAGGAGGAACAATAAGCAGGAGTGGAGGTATGGAAGTGGAGGTAAAACAGAGAGTGTGTGAAGGAAGGAAGGTTTTCGGAGCAATGGGAAGTATGTGGAAGACGAGAAATCTCAGAGTGAAAGTAAAAAGTGCACTGTATCAAGGAATTGTTGTGCCAACAGTGATGTATGGGGCTGAGACATGGGCTCTGAAGAAAAAGGAGAAAAGAGGGCTAGATGTGATGGAGATGAGCTGCTTGAGGAGTATGTGTGGAGTTACTCGTAGAGACAGATTGAGGAATGAAGAGATACGTAGGAGAGTGGGGCAGCAGGAACATTTGTCAGCCAGAGTGGACAGAAGGGTGCTGAGCTGGTATGGTCATGTTGAATGAATGGGAGATGAAAGGCTTACAAAGAGAATATGTGAGTCAGGTACAAGGGGAGATAGAAGGGCAGGAAGACCCCCATTGAGATGGAGAGACTGTGTAAGAAAGGCTTTGGATGATAGAGGAATGACTATAGATCAGGCAGGGGAAGTGGTGGTGGACAGGAGTGAATGGAGAATGCTTGTGAATAGTTGAGTGAACACGTGGTCATTTGGAGTAAGGGGTCGGGCGCAAGTTGGACAATAGTAGTCCATCAGGCGCCTGGCCCGGGGAGACGATTAATATGAAGGGTGTGCCTGGAAGTGTGGTGGGAGAGCTTGTGGCTTTGGCTCCGCTGCATGTCTGCCTGCCGAGATCGGAACCTCTCCGGGTGGTCAGGGGCCGGGGGAGTGCTGGAGCGACCTTGGTAACCCTGGTCTCTGGGTCTTCTCCTGGGTGACCTGGATGTGTGAGAGTTTGTGTTTTTTATCTGTGTTTATTTTTTGTTTTATGTTTTTGTGTTTTCCCTGTTCTTGCTCTGTCTTGAGTCGGCTACCCCCAAAATGGGGATTGGGCCTGAGCATATAGATAGATAGATAAATGAACTACAACCGTATCCTAGCTGTTAATTCTGCTAAATATCGATGTCTACAACTCTAACTTCCTTATAGAACGAAACTCGCCAGTGGTCAATTCTCCCTACCAGGAATTCACCGGAGACCTCTGGTGGACGCTTCCGAAGTAGCGCCAGAGCTACGTCTGTCGACATCAACAATACTCAACACCTAGGCTATGCTGCAAAGTTTATCACGATTTCTTACGATTCTGCATGTTTTTACTATATACTAGATGGCTACACTAAGTGCTTATATAGTATGGTAGTTGTGGGAATGTCCATATGTAGCAAGAAATGACTAAAAGCAAAATGTTAAGGATGATTAAATATCATAACAAAAAAGCGCGAAAATTCCTTCTTCCTTATATATAGAAATATAAGTTATTTAAAATTATGGGTGACTTTTAAATATAATGAGCATCAATATGCAATGACTGTAATGTGTGTCAGCTATAGAAAGCACGACATACAGCTTATAATAAAGAATTATTGATGAAGAGGGGGGGTGAAGAACTGCGGAATATCGCCATTTAAGGGGAGATCTCCACTTGAGGGATTTTTTTCTTGACCCCTTTCTCCCTCATGTTTAGCCCCATTGCTTTTGATATTATAAAACGTTTGCCCCATTAGTTTAGCGATTTTAAGAACTTTCACCCCATATTAAGACCTTTCGTGCAATTCAGGTGTCGATTTTATCCTGGCGAGCGATAGCGAGCCTGTAATTTAAGAGGAACCGGCCTTTGGCCGGGACATTTTTCTACCGAAAAATGTACAAATTTATCTTGAAGGGACTCAAGGGGGTATAATTTTAAGCTTGATGGAGGTCTAGGGAACAAACTAAATACCTCCCCTTAAAAGGCCCAGGTCGCTTACTGTACAAAACAACGTGTCAGGCGACTCCAAGAATTTCTGTTAGGGAGAACTCCATCCTTCCATCTCACTCTCATACACTCTTTTTAGGTCATACTTGCACTCCTCATCACGCTCCACATGACTGAATCTGCCCAAGGTTCTCCATAAATCCAGACTCGCTATCGCTCGTCAGGAAAAAGGTCAGTGTGGTTATAACAACACTATCAACACCACACCACAAACACCTCAAAATATCACACCAAATACACCACACCGCCATAACCACACTATCAACACCATACCACAAGCTTCCAACCACCAACATCACCATATCCACACCACACCACAACCACCAACACCACAAACACCTCAAAATATCACACCAAATACACCACATCACCATGACCACACTATCAACACCACACCACCAACATTACCATATACACACCACACCACAAGCATCAAAACCACCATCACCACTATCAACACCATATCACAAGTATCACACCTCCAACACCACCTTATCCACACCACCATTATAACACCAACACATCACCATATTCACACTATCAACACCATACCACAAGTATCACACCACCAACACCACCATATCCACACCACCATTATAACACCAACACATCACCATATTCACACTATCAACACCATATCACAAGTATCACACCACCAACACCACCATATCCACACCACCATTATAACACCAACACATCACTATATTCACACTATCAACACCATACCACAAGTATCACACCACCCACACCACCATTATAACACCAACACATCACCATATTCACACTATCAACACCATACCACAAGTATCACACCACCAACACCACCATTATAACACCAACACATCACCATATTCACACTATCAACACCATACCACAAGTATCACACCACCATTATAACACCAACACATCACCATATTCACACTATCAACACCTTACCACAAGTATCACACCACCAACACCACCATAATCACACCACCATTATAACACCAACACATCACCATATTCACACTATCAACACCATATCACACGTATCACACCACCATAATCACACTATCAACACCAACACCACAATACAAGCATCACACCACACAACACCACCAACAGCATCAATAACACCAATAACACAACACAACCACCAACATCATTACAAACCAGCCGTCCAACCAATGCAGTATGGTGAATGATTGAGTTACTGTGGCCTACTGCGGTCCTACACACACACACACACACACACACAACCAATGCAGTATGGTGAATGATTGAGTTACTGTGGCCTACTGCGGTCACACACACACACACACACACACACACACACACACACACACACACACACACACACACACACACACACACACACACACACACACACACACACACACACACACACACACACACACACACACACACACACACACACACACACACACACACACACACACACACACACACACCACCATAAACCCAGCCCCCCAACCAATGCAGTATGGTGAATGATTGAGTTACTGTGGCCTACTGCGGTCACACATACACACACACAGCCCGTAGCCTAGTAGGTAGAGCTCTCGTCTCACACACGAGGGGTCGGGGGTTCAATCCCAGACCGGGCGGAGACAAATTGGGCTTGTCTCCTTTCATGTGTTAGCCTCAGTTCACCTAGCTGTAAATAGGTACCTGGAATAAGTGGACGACGTTGTGACGTCCCATCTGGGGTTGGCAAAAATGGTACAAGGCGAGATGGGTATCATATGGTTCACCTAAGCTGATGGCTACCTAAGCCTTCGGGCGAGACGGTACCGTCTATAGTGAGAATGGTACCAAACAGATCCACTCTAAGCCTTCGTTTCCAATGTCGCCAATTGGCTAAACTACAGACTACACACACATCCACAGCCATTCCAACAGTACATAAAACACTTAACATGCATTTCACGCAATACATTCCCAGTTAAGGAGGCGCGATAATAATGAGCTTAGCTCGCATTGCGTGGATTCCCCTTGACGAACAAGTAACTGAGTAACTGAGTAACACACACACACACACACACACCAACCAGCGCAGTATAGTGGATGATTTAGTTACTGTGGCCTACTGCCGTTCTACAAATATCACACACGCAATTGATGCATGTGAATCAAATCACTCATACCGGTATCTATTAAAAAACAACTGTAACTGCTAACTTTGTATCGATGTGCGCGCGCGCGCGCGTGTGTGTGTGTGTGTGTGTGTGTGTGTGGGGGGGGGGGGGGGGGGGGGGGTGTACTTTGTATATGTGTGGGGGTGGGGGTGTACTTTGTGTGGGTGGGGGGTGGGGGTGTACTTTGTGTGGGTGGGGGGTGGGGGTGTACTTGTGTGGGTGGGGGGTGGGGGTGTACTTTGTGTGGGTGGGGGGTGGGGGTGTACTTTGTGTGGGTGGGGGGTGGGGGTGTACTTTGTGTGGGTGGGGGGTGGGGGTGTACTTTGTGTGGGTGGGGGGGTGGGGTGTACTTTGTGTGGGTGGGGGTGGGGGTGTACTTTGTGTGGGTGGGGGGTGGGGGTGTACTTTGTGTGGGTGGGGGGTGGGGGTGTACTTTGTGTGGGTGGGGGGTGGGGGTGTACTTTGTGTGGGTGGGGAAGGTGTACTGTGTGTGTGTGTGTGTGTGTGTGTGTGTGTGTGTGTGTGTGTGTGTGTGTGTGTGTGTGTGTGTGTATTCGTGTTTGTGCTGTAATATATTATGTTTTAAACCCTATCACTAAGATGACGATTTATTCAATAATTATTATCTATTTACTCGATGATATTCAGCTTAGCAAGAAGCTGTGGATGTCAGGGGATTAATTGAGAGATTTTCCCTCTGAATATCAAGAGTTCCTTCCAAGTTGCTAAAATGATCCACTGTAACTCAAAATAAAAGCACAATTACACAATTTTATCTTTCGATCATATATATATATATAATGCACTTTAAGAGGATAGTGGCCGGTTTTTTGGTCTATTAATTTATTTATTCATTTAGTTTTCCTCAGTAGACCTCCGTCAATCTTAGAAAAACAGCCCCTAGACCTCCTTCAAGATAAATGTGTACATTGTTCAGTCTTAAATTTACAGGCTCGCTTTCGCTCGTTAGGACAAAATCGACACCTAAATGGCACAAAAGGTCTTAAAATTGACAACAAAATGGGGCGAAAGGTACTAAAATCGCCAACTAATGGGCCGAACATCTTAAAATCTCAAAACTAATTGGGCTAAACACGAGGAGAAAGAGGCCCAGAAAAACGACCCATCGATCTCCCCTTAAAAACATTGTTACTTCAAAAAAAAAAAAAAAAAAAGAAAAAAAAATAGTGAAAGCCGGAACCTGCCCAACGCACCCTTTAAATTCCAAGGGAAACATATATATTTACGAATTTGCGAATCTGGGCTTTTTCGAAATATCTTTGCAAGCGGAATCGAGTCACTGACCTGGACGCGGTGGGTTAACTACAACGCTATTATGATTAAACATACTCTGGTCACTTTTGAATGTGTTAGGGAAGGCTAGCCAATCTGTACGCGGTGGGTTAACTAGAACGCTATTATGATTAAACATACTCTGGTCACTTTTGAATGTGTTAGGGAAGGCTAGCCAATCTGTACGCGGTGGGTTAACTAGAACGCTATTATGATTAAACATACTCTGGTCACTTTTGAATGTGTTAGGGAAGGCTAGCCAATCTGTACGCGGTGGGTTAACTAGAACGCTATATTGATTAAACATACTCTGGTCACTTTTGAATGTGTTAGGGAAGGCTAGCCAATCTGTACGCGGTGGGTTAACTAGAACGCTATTATGATTAAACATACTCTGGTCACTTTTGAATGTGTTAGGGAAGGCTAGCCAATCTGTACGCGGTGGGTTAACTAGAACGCTATATTGATTAAACATACTCTGGTCACTTTTGAATGTGTTAGGGAAGGCTAGCCAATCTGTACGCGGTGGGTTAACTAGAACGCTATTATGATTAAACATACTCTGGTCACTTTTGAATGTGTTAGGGAAGGCTAGCCAATCTGTACGCGGTGGGTTAACTAGAACGCTATTATGATTAAACATACTCTGGTCACTTTTGAATGTGTTAGGGAAGGCTAGCCAATCTGTACGCGGTGGGTTAACTAGAACGCTATTATGATTAAACATACTCTGGTCACTTTTGAATGTGTTAGGGAAGGCTAGCCAATCTATACGCGGTGGGTTAACTAGAACGCTATTATGATTAAACATACTCTGGTCACTTTTGAATGTGTTAGGGAAGGCTAGCCAATCTGTACGCGGTGGGTTAACTAGAACGCTATTATGATTAAACATACTCTGGTCACTTTTGAATGTGTTAGGGAAGGCTAGCCAATCTGTACGAGGTGGGTTAACTAGAACGCTATATTGATTAAACATACTCTGGGGAAGGCGAGCCAATCTGTACGCGGTGGCCTAATTAGAACGCTATATTGATTCAAAATACTCTCTATCTATTGCCTAATCTCCAAGTGGGGGACCAATTAGTCGTTTTAGCATATTTATATGTAGAGTTAAGGGGGGGAGATGGGTCGTTTTTCTTGTCCCATTGCTTCCTCGTGCTTAGCTCCATTAGTTTTCAGATTTTATGACGTTCGACCCATTAGTTTGGCGATATTAAGACCTTTCGCTCCATTCCTTTGTCAATATTAAGAATTAGTTTCATTTAGGTGTTCATTTTCTACTGGCGAGCGAGAGCGAACCTGTATGGCCTTCGGCCAGGACATTTTTAACTACCGAAAAATGTACAAATATACTGTATATTAAGGGGGATCCTGTGTGTGTGTGTGTGTGTTCTTTTTTTTTTTTTTTTTTTTTTTTTAAAGTTTGATGGAGGTTTAGGGAGGATACTAGAAAAATAATTAATACACGAAAAACATCGACCAAAAAGTAACCCCCCCCCCCCCCCTCTCAACTATACTCTGTTTCAGCGACTCTGGCAAAATAATGCCCCCCCCCCCCCCCCCCCCGCCCCGCCCCTATATGTCAATTATTCCAACTAATTGGCTCTTGCAACCGTCTCCAATGTCTCTTTTTTTGAAGTAATTATTCCTTCTAAACAAAGGTTTTAATAATGACAGTCGCACAAGCCAATCCAGCTGGAACTATTGCCATATATTGTAAGTGGACCATAATTTTGCCAGGGTGCCTGACACAGAGTATAGTAAATATATTTGACTATCAACAACATAATAGGTATACTTTAGAACACTTGGGCGGGTGCCCAACCCCGAAAGGGCGGGTGCCCAACCCCGAAAAGGGTTGAAATAGGGGAGCTATCCCCCCGCCAAAGGCGGCTTTCTAAGGCCTTTCCTAGCTGATGCTGAGAGGATTGGGTTCTAGTCATGTGGTGATGGGCTGGTCTATCAGAGTGAGAACTGAGCGATCTCTGCCATACCCATAGCTTACTCTGACTGTTCCTTTTACTTATATATTTTCTAGATCTCAAGTGACGGCGTCTCTTGCGTGGATTGACCTCCTAATCTACCAAGATTGGAAGCCAAAGCGTCACATCTTTCCTTTGCCCCTCAACTTTCTCTTCATAATTGCTGAGGGGCACAGGGCCCTGGGCGGGGCTTTGGTTTCCCGGGCGTTTCCGCACCCTCCTCAGCTCCCCGCCATGGAGTGGCTTCGGTCACCCAGGCATTATTGTGGTCGGCAGGGAGGGTTCTGTGGGGGCGCTCGGTTATGGCCTTGGCCTTGCTCGGGGCCTTGGGGCTGTTCGGCCAGGCAGCTTGGGGAAAAACAACAACAACAACAACAACACTTGATGCCATTATGGTGACATTATTAGTATCAACAACAAATTAATAAAACCCTGTACCTACCTTAGCAATGACAGGACCATGAACATGTCGAGATGGGATGGGGGTGAAAGGGATCTGTCTTGTGTAAGTCCATTGGCTTTCTGAAGACTTCCGTTTTCTTATATTCTACGATGAAGGGCGTGTTTGGAAGACTCCCATCGCAGCACAGACCCTACAAAACGAACACCACATTGTCCCAAAGGCTTATATAATTCAGATTTGTTGATGAAGAGATTGAAACTTTATTTTAGCCTTTTACAAAACGAACACCTTAGTTTCCCAAAGTTAGACATTCGGACACTTATGGAGAGATTGGAGTTTTAGCCTGTCACTAAACGAACACTTAAATCTCCCATAACTTGAATTTCGGACACTTGTTGGAGATATTTGGAACTTTAGCCTTTCACAAAACGAACACCTGAATTTCTCAAAGCTTGAAATTCGAACACTTGCTGGAGATATTTTGAACTCTAGTTTCTCACGGTGTCAAGATGAAGATCCTAATTAGCAAGATTAGAAGTTTCTACATATCAATTTGTCGAGATGTAAATACATATTACAAAGATTGGAAACTTCTGCGAATCGTCTTGTCGAGATCTTGTAGTCCAACTCTTAATCTTCCTTCTTCTCTTCTTGAATTTATATTTTTCAATGCTTCCTTTTCTTATTATCATCCTTCGTCTTTTCCCCATAAAATAAAGTTAGTTTTATAAATCCAGCTTAGGAAATATCTCTCATCACAAATATTCAACTCCCGAGGTATTAATACAAGGCAAGTTCCATAAATTCGGCTTAGGAAAGACCTCCCATCACAAATAATCAACTCCAGAGCAATATTTCAAGGTCCGGCTTAGGAAAGATCTCTCACATATATAATAAGGTTAGTTTTATCAATCCGGCAGGCACTTAAACCGAGTTCATAGAGGGGAGGGTTTTGTAGGCCCTGTGCTCCTCCGGCCAGACTTACCGCCATTGGTTTCCTTCAGTTTTCCAGTTTTCTTTTCTTTGTCTTTTTTTTTTTGGATTTTTCCTTCTTGTTTGTCCATCTGGAAATACAAAGAAATTAAGGTTAAGGGTGTGTGTGTAATAATAATAATAATAAACGGTTTATTAAAGAATGGCAGCTTCATGAGCTGAAAATACACATGTGTGTGTGGGTGGGTGTGGGTGTGTGGGTGTGTGTGTGTGGGTGTGTGTGTGTGTGTGTGGTTGAGTATGTATACAGATAAAGACGGATTAAAGTGACACATGTTTAGTACCATCATTTCAAAATTCATACCTGAAGAGATCGAATTAACATTAGATCAACAGCTGATAACCTCCCCCCCCCCCCCCTCCCATGCTCTTAAATACCCCCTTGCACCCCACCCCCCACCTCTCTCTCTCTCTCTCTCTCTCTCTCTCTCTCTCTCTCTCTCTCTCTCACACACACACCATAAACAAATATGGCATCACAGTCTTCAATGTGGTAACAAGTTTGGATTTCACTCACAACACTTGGTGAAGATTGGCTATATTCCCATGGACTACCTACCGTACCGCACCACGGATTGCACGCATGGTGGAGACGTGTGCTCTACGGGGCGCTCTTGGGTCACGGTGCAATGGCTAACCTGTCTTGATGATGTAATGGTTAGAGTGTTTAAGATCTGTATGTGGTAACCCAGGATCGAATCCCGGTAGGACCACATGCTTTCATAAATTTTATTGGAAGGTGTTTGGGGTTGGGAGTGAAACTAAGGGGGGTGACCTGCTTTTTTTTCTCCTTTTCTCTCTTTGTCATATGAGGCTTATCCTCTTCTAGGTGTCGATTTCTTCCTGGCGAGCTATAGCTAGCCAGCATTGTATGGAGAAATCCGGCTTCGCCGGAGAAATTTTTCTCTCGAAAAATTTACAAATTTAGCCTGCTGTCAAAAACATAATTAAAATATGCTGGCTCGCTACCGCTCGCCAGGAGAAAATCGACACCTGGATGGGGATAAACTTCTTAAAACAGTAGGCTGAATGGGACCGAATGGATACAACCCAGAGAGCGAGAGAGGGAGAGAATGAGAAAAAAGCGAGGTGGGCCCCTTTAATAAATTAGATAGCCAGGCCTCGTGCATATACAAGACCCCCTCAACCCCTTCCTTATACAAGACCCCCTCAACCCTTTCCTTATACAAGACCCCCTCAACCCCTTCCTTATACAAGACCCCCTCAACCCTTTCCATATACAAGACCCCCTCAACCCTTTCCTTATACAAGACCCCCTCAACCCTTTCCTTATACAAGACCCCCTCAACCCTTTCCTTATACAAGACCCCCTCAACCCTTTCCTTATACAAGACCCCCTCAACCCTTTCCATATACAAGACCCCCTCAACCCTTTCCTTATACAAGACCCCCTCAACCCTTTCATTATACAAGACCCCCTCAACCCTTTCCATATACAAGACCCCCTCAACCCCTTCCTTATACAAGACCCCCTCAACCCCTTCCTTATACAAGACCCCCTCAACCCCTTCCTTATACAAGACCCCCTCAACCCTTTCCTTATACAAGACCCCCTCAACCCTTTCCTTATACAAGACCCCCTCAACCCCTTCCTTATACAAGACCCCCTCAACCCTTTCCTTATACAAGACCCCCTCAACCCCTTCCTTATACAAGACCCCCTCAACCCCTTCCTTATACAAGACCCCCTCAACCCCTTCCTTATACAAGACCCCCTCAACCCCTTCCTTATACAAGACCCCCTCAACCCCTTCCTTATACAAGACCCCCTCAACCCTTTCCTTATACAAGACCCCCTCAACCCCTTTCTTATACAAGACCCCCTCAACCCCTTCCTTATACAAGACCCCCTCAACCCCTTCCTTATACAAGACCCCCTCAACCCTTTCCTTATACAAGACCCCCTCAAACCCTTTCCTTATACAAGACCCCTCAACCCTTTCCTTATACAAGACCCCCTCAACCCTTTCCTTATACAAGACCCCCTCAACCCTTTCCATATACAAGACCCCCTCAACCCCTTCCTTATACAAGACCCCCTCAACCCTTTCCTTATACAAGACCCCCTCAACCCCTTCCTTATACAAGACCCCCTCAACCCTTTCCTTATACAAGACCCCCTCAACCCCTTCCTTATACAAGACCCCCTCAACCCTTTCCTTATACAAGACCCCCTCAACCCCTTCCTTATACAAGACCCCCTCAACCCTTTCCATATACAAGACCCCCTCAACCCTTTCCTTATACAAGACCCCCTCAACCCCTTCCTTATACAAGACCCCCTCAACCCTTTCCTTATACAAGACCCCCTCAACCCTTTCCTTATACAAGACCCCCTCAACCCTTTCCATATACAAGACCCCCTCAACCCTTTCCTTATACAAGACCCCCTCAACCCTTTCCTTATACAAGACCCCCTCAACCCTTTCCATATACAAGACCCCCTCAACCCCTTCCTTATACAAGACCCCCTCAACCCCTTCCTTATACAAGACCCCCTCAACCCCTTCCTTATACAAGACCCCCTCAACCCTTTCCTTATACAAGACCCCCTCAACCCTTTCCTTATACAAGACCCCCTCAACCCCTTCCTTATACAAGACCCCCTCAACCCTTTCCTTATACAAGACCCCCTCAACCCCTTCCTTATACAAGACCCCCTCAACCCCTTCCTTATACAAGACCCCCTCAACCCCTTCCTTATACAAGACCCCCTCAACCCCTTCCTTTCAGATGGGCACGGCGGGCATGTTTCGGTGATAAAGGGGCACAGAAAACGAAATATTGGTGAAGAGAGAGAGAGAGAGCGAGAGCGAGAGAGAGCGAGAGAGAGACAGAAAGAGAGCGAGATACAGAGACAGAGAGCGAGAGCGAGAGACAGAGAGAGAGAGCGAGCGAGAACGAGAGACAGAGAGAGAGCGAGAACGAGAGACAGAGCGAGAGACAAAGAGAGAGCGAGAGACAGAGCGAGAGACAAAGAGAGAGCGAGAGACAGACCGAGAACGAGAGAGAGAGAAACAATGAAAAAGTAAGGCTTGCCGCCAAAACACGGTTATCCGAAACAAATATATAACCCAAAGAAAGAAAGAAGTAAATCAAGCAAGAGAGAGAGAGAGAGACAGACACTATTTCCAAGGTGTGTTTGTTTGCCTGTTTATTATTATATCACTATTGTTATTAATGTTGTTTGTATAGTCAGAATCAACACGCCACCGAAGACCTTAAGGGGAGATTTCCACTTGAGGGACTCTTTTCTTGACCCCTTTCTCCCTCATGTCTAGCCCCATTGCTCCTGAGATTTTAAGACGTTTGCCCCATTTTTTTGGTGATTTTAAGAATTTCCGCCCCATTCTATCAATTTTAAGAACTTTTGTGCCATTTAGGTGTCGATTTTATCCTGGCGAGCGATAGCGAGCCTGTAATTTAAGAGTAACCGGCCTTCGGCCGGGACATTTTTCTACCGAAAAATGTACAAATTCATCTTGAAAGGGGTTCGAGGGGGGGGGAAATTTTAAGATTGCTGGAGGAGTAGGAAACAAACTAAAAATCTCCCCATTACAAATTAAGTGGAAATCTAAGGAAAGATACAGTCACTTATAAAACATGTCGTGGACCCCTGTTTATTTTTATGCAATTATTACCGGTACTATCTGGTTTGATTTTCGAATGGAATTTGTTTTTTGTTCTTTGTTTATAAGTAGCATATATTGGTTTGTAGTTGATGTATAGCAAATTACTTTCACAACTTCCGTGTCCATAGATATCCCGGTAGTTTAATAAGTATAACCAGGTGAAGGAGGGGAGGGGCAAGAAGGAGGGGAGGGGCAAGAAAGAGGGGAGGGAAAAGAAGGAGGGGAGGGACAAGAAGGAGGGGAGGGGGCAAGAAGGAGGGGAGGGACATGAAGAAGGGGGGAAGGGGCAAGAGGGAGGGAGGGGACAAGAAGGAGGGGAGGGGCAAGAAGGAGGGGAGGGGCAAGAAGGAGGGGAGGGGCAAGAAGGAGGGGAGGGGCAAAGAAGGAAGGGAGGGACAGAAGGAGGGGGGGGGCAAGAAGGAGGGGAGGGACAAGAAGGAGGGGAGGGACAAGAAGGAGGCGAGGGACAAGAAGGAGGGGAGGGGCAAGAAGGAGGGGGGAGAGACAAGAGGGAGGGAGGGACAAGAAGGAGGGGAGGGACAAGAAGGAGGGGAGGGACAAGAAGGAGGGGAGGGACAAGAAGGAGGGGAGGGGCAAGAAGGAGGGGAGGGACAAGAAGGAGGAGAGGGAAAAGAAGGAGGGGAGGGGGCAAGAAGGAGGGGAGGGACATGAAGAAGGAGGGGAGGGACAGGAAGGAGGGGTGGGACAAGAAGGAGGGGAGGGGCAAGAAGGATGGGAGGGACAAGAAGGAGGAGAGGGGCAAGAAGGAGGGGAGGGGCAAGAAGGAGGGGAGGGACAAGAAGGAGGAGTGCCAAGGAGAGTTAGAGGGGCAAGAAGGAGGGGAGGGGCAAGAAGGAGGCGTGTCAAGGAGAGTTAGAGGGCCAAGAAGGGGGGAAAGACAAAGTAGGGGAAGAAGGGCAAGAAGTGGGGAGACAAACAAGATAGGGGCAAGAAGGGGGGAGGAGAGAGGGGAAGAAGAGTGGAGGGGCAAGAAGGGGGGAGGGCAAGAAGGGGGGAGGAGAGAGGGGAAAAAGAATGGAGGGGAAAGAAGGAGGGAGGAGCAAGATGGAGATAGGGGCAAAAGGGGGGAGGGGCAAGAAGGAGAGAGGGGCAAAAGGGGGGGAGGGGCAAAAGGGGGGGAGGGGCAAAAGGGGGGGAGGGCAAAAAGGGGGGAGGGGCAAAAGGGGGGAGGGGCAAGAAAGAGGGAGGGGCAAGAAAGAGGGAGGGGCAAGAAGGGTAGAGGGGCAAGAAGGGTAGAGGGGCAAGAAGGGGGGAGGGGCAAGAAGGGGGGAGGGGCAAGAAGGGGGGAGGGACAAGAAGGGGGGAGGGGCAAGATGGGGGGAGGGGCAAGATGGGGGGAGGGGCAAGATGGGGGGAGGGGCAAGATGGGGGGAAGGGCAAGAAGGGGGGAGGGGCAAGAGGAACAACCAAAGATGGGGCGGGGGGGGTACAGTCCATCAAAAGGAGGTAAGAACGAGGAAGGAGGGGGGGGGGGTCGAAGGGGGAGAGTCAAGCAAAGAGAGAGAGAGAGGGGGGCGCACCTCCCTCTATTGTGTGTGAGGCTTGTTGGGTTTACATCAGCACACAGGCTAACTTGTGGTTGTGTGTGTATGTGTATTTACCTATGTGTATTTACCTATTTGTAGTATACAGGAGTTGAGCTTTTTAGGCTCGTATTGTCCCGCTTCCTGAGTTACAATTATCTAACTTTGCCTTAAAAATATGAATGTTTTTTGGCACACACCACTTCCTCTTCCAACTGATTCCATTTACTTATACTTCTGTAAGGGAAACTATACTTTCTCACATCTCCTTTACATCTTCCTTTCATTAGCTTATATCTATGCCCCCTAGTTCTACCATTATCTTTCACAATATAACCCTTGTCCACCTTTTCGAGTCCTCTCACACATTTTTACATCATAATCATATCGCCTCTCTCCCTCCTATCCATTAGAGATGGTAAATCTAATATCTTTAATCTCTCCTCATATGGTAATTCTCTCAGTTCTGGTATCATCCTAGTTGCAGCTCTCTGAACCTTCTCCAGCTTCTTTATATGCTTTTTTAGATGTGGTGCCCACACCACTGCCGCATACTCCAGTCTTGGTCTCACCAATGTTTTTATTATTTTCTCCAGCATCTCCTCGTTTATATAGTTAAAGGCTATTTTTATTCTGTTTAGCAGTCCATATGTTTCTCCCACTATCCTACTAATATGATTCTCAGGTGAAAGATCACCCCTAACAGTTATCCCTAAGTCCTTTTCTTTCTCTGATGGGTTAATAGTGTTTTCTCCTAACTTATATTCCATATGAGGCCTTCTTTTACTTACTCCCATTTCCACTACATGACATTTATTTGTGTTGAATTCCATTTTCCACTTCTTGCTCCATTGATCTATCCTATCCAAATCCCTCTGTAATTCCCTACCACTGTTTTCATCTTCTATACGCTTCATGATCTTGGCATCATCTGCAAACATATTCATATATGCATTTATATCCTTTGGCATGTCGTTAATGTATATTAGAAACATTATGGGAGCTAGCACCGCTCCCTGCGGAACTCCACTTGTGACATCTTTCCACGTAGAAAATATATCTCTGATAGTAGTCCTCATATGTCTCCCTGAAAGATAGTCCTCCATCCAATTCAACAAACTACCCTGAATCCCTCCATACTCTTTTAATTTCCACTTCAGCCTGCTATGCGATACTCTGTCAAAAGCTTTCTTCATGTCAATATATACGCAATCCACCCATCCATCTCTCTCTTGTAATATGTCAACCACTCTGTCATAAAAACTGAGTAGATTTGTAACACATGAGGTACGGTACCCTCCCTGAATCCAAATTGCCTGTTAGATAGTAGATTATTCTTTTCCAAGTAAATCATCCATCTTTTCTTAATTATTTTCTCACAGATTTTGCACACTATACTAGTAAGTGACACAGGTCGATAATTTAATGGATGTTCCCTGTTCCCACCTTTATAAATCGGTACAATGTTGGCTCTCTTCCAGTCCATTGGTAATTTTCCCACTTCCAGAGAGTATTTCATTATCTCATATAAGGGTTTCACTAGTTCGTCAGCACATTCTTTCAAAATCCATCCCGCTACATTGTCAGGTCCCACTGCTTTTTTCACATCTAGTCCTTTCATTATTTCTACTAGCTCCTCTGGGAGAAAATTAATCTCTCCCAGTTTATCACCAATTTCACCTACCGGTACTTCTTCAAAGTTATCACCTTTAGTATATACTGAGTGTAGTGTATTGTTCATAATTTCACACATATTCTGGTCGTCATCATAAGTGGTCCCCTCAACCTTCAACCTCACTATTCTATCCCTTACCTTCATTTTACTATTTATAAACCTATAGAACAGCTTAGGATCACTCTCACATTTTTTCACAATGTTCTTCTCATATTCTCTGGCTTCTTGTCTCCTGATTGTAGCATATACATTTCTTAATCTCTTGTATCTGTTCCAAGTTTCTCTATTACACCTATTTCTAGCTGTCTTCCACGCTTGGTCTCTCTTTTCCTTGGCTTTCCTACATTTTTCATTAAACCAATCCTTTTACTTCGCTGACCTATTACCTTGTTTAGGGACATATTTATTAACTCCTTCATATATTATTTTAAATACTCCATACTTCTCGTCTACACTATTTCTCTGATGTATTTCACTCCAGTCAACATCTCTAAAGTATTGTCTCAGTGATTGGTAGTCTCCTTTTGCATAGTCAAACCTAGTTTCCTTGTGCTCCTCCCTCTCCTCCATATTGGAATAACCCAATAGGATTTCTATGTCCATTACAACGTGATCGCTCTTGCCTAAAGGTGGTAAGTATTTTATATCAGAAATTACATCTGGGTCTCTCGTAAACTTTAGGTCCAATCTGGATGCTTCATCATTGCCCCTTCTTCTTGTATTTTCCTTTATATTTTGCACCAATAAATTTTCTGTTTCTGTGTGTGTGTGTGTGTGTGTGTGTGTGTGTGTGTGTGTGTGTGTGTGTGTGTGTGTGTGTGTGTGTGTCAATGAGTGAGAGTGGGTGGATGTGTGACCGTCCATCATTGAATGAGAGCGCGTGTGTGTACGTCAATAAAGGAGTACAAAGGAAAATAAGAAACAATAGATATATTGATCCTTTCGAGGCTGCTTGTAGCTAAACTACCTACCCTATGTGAGCAAAAGATAACGGTAGCTCAATAAAAAGTGCTGCTATTCGTGTGTAAACGCACTTAAGGGGAGATTTCCACTTGAGGGATTATTTTCTTTACCCCTTTCTCCCTCATGTTTAGCCCCATTGCTTTTGAGATTTTAAGACGTTCTCCCCATTAGTTTGGCGTTTTTAAGAACTTTCGCCCCATTTATGTCACTTTTAAGACCTTTCGTGCCATTTAGGTGTCGATTTTTTCCTAGCGAGCGAAAGCGAGCCTGTAATTTAAGAGGAATCGGCCTTCGGCCGGGACATTTATCTACTGAAAAATGTACAAATTTATCTTGAAAGGGAGTCAAGGGGGTGTAATTTCAAGCTTGATGGAAGTCTAAGAAACACACTAAAAACCTACCCTTAATCGTGGTCATTTATCTAGGCGTATTTTGACAGTTTCAACGGTACTGCATTCAATGGCATTACTGGGTTGTCCATTCCATAGGGTTCCTTCTCGATTGAAAAAGAAATGCATTGCCTCATGGGAGCTAAAATGCTTTCCGATTATCTTGCAACCATTTCCTCTAGTGTAATTCGAAGTATGTAATTCAAGGGATCTGCCTTGTGTGGGCCAATCAGCTTTCTGCAGACTCCCATTTTCTTATGTTCTTATGAAATATTTGTTCACATCCATATCGTCAATAACTTTAACAATTGTAAACACTTGAATTGGGTACCCTCTCAGCCTGCGCTTTGTGAAACTGAACATATTTAACTATTTTAAACGCTCTTCATATGACTTTTTTCTCAGTCTAGGGATCATTTTTGTCACTCTCCGCTGTATGCTCTCCAGTTTATCTATGTCCTTCAGATAATATGGACACCAAAATTTTACACAGTATTCCAGGTGGGGGCGAATGAAATGCAGTGGGAGCAATGTGTGTGTGAGTGTGAGTGTGTGTGTGTGTGTGTGTGTGTGTGTGTGTGTGTGTGTGTGTGTGTGTGTGTGCGTGCGTGTGCGTGATCATTGAATGAACATGGGTGTGTATGTGTCAGTGAATTAGTTAGAACTATTCCAACATGTCACATGCGTGCCTACCATAGTTTGCATGCATTTGGTCCCATGATATTTAGCTGAATATGGGTGCATGTGTGTGTGTGTGTGTAATAATAATAATAAACGGTTTATTAAAGAATGGCAGCCTCATGAGCTGAAAATACACATTTTACAATTTAGTGGATGAACATGAAATGTACAGATATGAAGATGGTAAGCTCAGTTTACAAACAAAATAAATAAATACAATAATGATGCATGTGCAGAATACAAATTATCATAAAATAACCATGAGAGTAAGTGATATACAGTACATATACACATTTATTTACTTACTCATATACAGAACATACGTATATACACGTACGTGCGCACATACATATACAGGAACATAAGAACATGCAGTTAGTGTGCACATGTCCGTATACACAAACGCTCACGTATGCACACAAACATACATACATACAAAAACTGTTCTGGTATGGTCAGGATAAAGAGGTGAAGGGTAAAGAGGGTGCAGCAATTCAAGTCCGTACAGGTATGGTCAGGTACAGTCTACTACAATGGGAGGTTAATCCTCGGTAGTGTGTGTGTGTGTGTTTGCGTGTGTGTGTGTGTGTGTGTGTGTGTGTTTGCGTGTGTGTGCTATGTGATCGTGTGTATATGTGTGTGTATAAGGTGTGTGTGCGTGACAACTTAACATTAACTATAATTTTCACCAGGGCCGGATGACAGAAATTGTAACCTGATATAGCAGTCCCATCCGTTGTAATTATGAGTTTGTTATGTAACACACACACACACACACACACACACACACACACACACACACACACACACACACACTCCCTCCACGCAAGGCTTCGGGTTCCTGCTTATTATAACTGCTGGTGTAAAAGCTATATTAAGGGGGGATGACTCACCTTTTGGTCGATTTTTTAATTTATATATTATTTTTCTAGTTTCCTCCCTAGGCCTCCCTCAAACTTAGAAAAATACCCCCTAGACGCCCCATCAAGATATTATGTTTCTAGTTTTCTCCCTAGACCTCCCTCTAACTTAGAAAATACCCCCTAGACCCCCCCCCCCCTCAAGATAGATTTGTACATTTTTTCGGTAGAAATTTTTCCCGGCCGAAGGCCGGTTCCATTTATAATTACAGGCTCGCTATTGCTCACCAGGAAAAAATCGACACCTAAATGGCACGATAGGTCTTAAAATTGACAACGAAATGGAGCTAAATGTGTTAAAATCGCCAAATTAATGGACCAAACGTCTAACATCTCAAAACTAATGGGGCTAAACACGAGGTAGGAAGGAGGGGGGGTCCAGAAAAACGCCCCATCCCCCCTTAACGTTACTCTTGTCATACACGTGTAATTATCGCATTACAGCTACTGGTGTAAAAGGTGTATTAACATTACTCGTGTCATTATAATCGTGGTGTCGTGATCGTTTCGTATCATAAGTGTTGGTGTAAAAGGTATATTGTCATTATTCTTATTCTTATGACCAGGTAATCATCTGTTCTACTTATAACTACTGGCATTAAGGGGAGGTATTTAGTTTATTCCCTAGACCTCCATCAAGCTTTAAAATACACCCCATTGACCCCCTTTCAAGATTAATTTGTACATTTTTCGGTAGAAAAATGTCCCGGCCGTAGGCCGGTTCCTATTAGATTTCAGGCTCGCTGTCGCTCGCCAGGATAACATCGACAGCTAAATGGCACGAAAGGTCTTCAAATTGATAGAAATAGGGCGAAAGTTCTTAAACTCGCCAAACTAATGGAGCGAACGTCTTAAAATCTCAAAAGCAATGGGGCTAAACATGAGGGAGAAAGGTGTCCAGAAATAAATCCCTCAAGTGGCAATCTCCCCTTAACGGTGTATTATCGTTATTCTGTCACTATAACCATGTAATGATCGGTTATTATTACAACAACTGGTGTACAAGATATATTACCATTATGATTGTCTGTATGACCGTGTACAGTAATGATCTTTTGTTATGGTCTCCTGGGATTAAGATGTTGGAACACGAAATTCGTTTTTGCGCAAGAACATGTTATATTGGAAGGAAGGGAGGGAGGGAGGGTGGGTGGGAGGGAGGGAGGGGAGGGTAAGTACAATATTGCAACCGTGCACGCAAGCTCATAAATACAGGTACACTGATGTATATAGTTACTCATACAAATATATATGGATCTCGCCTACTTCTAATTATCCAAGTATATCACTGGTAGCTAAGATAAATAAAATATATATATATTAGGAATGCATGGTTCATCTAGGTCCTAGATGAACCATGCATTCCTAGTATATATATATATATATATACCGGTAAATATATATATATATATATATATATATATATATATATTATATATATATATATATATATATAATATACTCTTAATATACGACGCTATTCGTTGATAACTTAGATAACATTAGACGATTTTATTTATCTTAGCTACCAGTGATATAACTTGGATAATTAGAAGTAGGCGAGATCCATATAGGTTCCTAGATTCTAGGAACTCTACTATTGCGCAATAATTTTAAAATATTGTTTGAAATGAAGGTTCTATTACTTATGTTCTCAATGAGATGGATGTGTGTACAATTTCGGCTTCATACCACCATTTGAGAGTACGAGGGTAGGTTTTCCTTTGCCAGAGCCCAGAGCGGCAACAATAAACCAAACGATTAAATGTACACTACTCTCATCGCTTCAGAAAATGTTATACGAGATCAGATATATTGGTGTGAGTGGGTCATGAGCCTAAACAATGGAGGAATGGCACACATAGTTCATTCCGCGAACCACCTCATTCTGGAATGTGATCTTCGTAGAGTAAGTAACATTCCAGGGAATATCATTCCTAAATAACGCGAAATGAGTTGTTACGATTTACTTACCTCTCTCAACCTCAGAGAGAGAGAGAGAGAGAGAGAGAGAGAGAGAGAGAGAGAGAGAGAGAGAGAGGGAGAGAGAGAGAGATGAGAGATGAGAGAGAGAGAGATGAGAGCGAGAGCGAGAGATGAGAGAGAATGAGAGAGAGAATGAGAGAGAGAGAGAGAGGTATGTGTATGTTTGAGATGGACAGAGAGCCAACCTTTGTTTTTACCTCCACCAGTGATAACAACAACAGTACAATGACACACACACACACCCACACACCCACACACCCACACACACACACACACACCAAATACACACATATCGGGACACACACACATGCCACATTACACATACACACCAATCGGGACACATATGGAACTGGAAGAAACATGTAACTACCACAGTCAGGACCGCCACTTACAAGTTATTTATGCTAAGGCGGTTGAGATCCCTGGGGGCCCCGGAGAATGAGCTGAAGAGTATATATAACACCTTTATACTCCCTAAGCTCACCTACGCCTCTCCCGCCTGGTCCTCCTCTCTAACCCTAACACAACAACGTCAACTGGAGAGAGTTCAGAGGAGGGCATGCAGGATCATCCTGGGTGGCACATATCCAGGGTACGAGGAAGCTCTCACCACCCTTAGCATACCTGCACTTTCAACCCACCACTACAACACACTCAAACAGTTTGCATCTAAGCTGCCTGTTCACCCACGACACAGAAACTTACTTCCACCAGACGCCCCTAGACCTACACGTGCAGCTCGTCATTTCAACACACTCCAACCAATAAGAGCAAGAACTGACAGATATAAAAATAGTCCTATCCCAACCATTGTTAATATTATTAATAATGTGTAATAACGGTCTGTCACACCATATATACGCGCCCACCTTTAATAATATATGCATAAGTGTGTGTGCGTGTGTGTATTAGAATATAATTATGTATGTATTTGCTTGAGTTTGTTTATGTATATGTGTATATATGTATCTATGTATGTGCAGTATATGTGTGCGTATATGTGTATGTATGTATGTATGCGTTATTTATGTATATATATATGTGTATAGTGTATACTGTTTGTGGTTCGAGCCCGGCTGAGAGTATCAGGTAGGATAAGAGAAGAGCATATATGCATGTAATGTGCATATATTTATGTATATGTATGTCTGTGTGTACATGCTGTCAATGGTTCGAGCCCGGTTGAGAATATAAGGTATATAATATATATATGTACTGTACGTGTATTTATATTTATATGGTCATATGCACATATTATGTAAATATACGTACATATGAGCGAGAACATATTGCTCACTAGCGCAACTTCTGATTATAAATCTATGCATAAGCATTATCTATTATTAAGTGTTCGCGTATCTTCATCCACGTATTTCCACCCTTAACAATAGAACGCCCAGCTCTTCCATATTTCGCCTTCTGTCACACACACACACACACACACACACACACACACACACACCACAACACACACACACACACAGTAGCAACCCACACACACACACACACACACACACACACACACACACACACACACACACACACACACACACACACACACACACACACACACACACACACACACACACACACACACACACACACACACACACACACACTACCGAGGATTAACCTCCCATTGTAGTACCCGCACCCTCTTTACCTGACTTACCAAAACAGTTTCTGTATGTATGTATGTTTGTGTGCATACGTGAGCGTTTGTGTATACGGACATGTGCACACTTACTGCATGTTCTTATGTTCCTATATATGTATGTACTGTATATGCGCACGTACGTGTATATACGTATGTTCTGTATATGAGTAAGTAAATAAATGTGTATATGTACTGTATATCACTTACTCTCATGGTTATTTTATGATAATTTGTATTCTGCACATGCATCATTATTGTATTTATTTATTTTGTTTGTAAACTAAGCTTACCATCCTCATATCTGTACATCTCATGTTCATCCACTAAATTGTAAAATGTGTATTTTCAGCTCATGAGGCTGCCATTCTTTAATAAACCGTTTATTATTATTATTATTATTATTATTATATGCCACAACACACACATGCCAACATACACACTCCAACACACACACACGCAAACACACACACACACCAACTAACATACACACGTCACAACATACATACGTCACAACACACATACGTCACAACACACACGCCACAACACACATACGCTACAACACCCACACACACACGCCACAACACAAACACACGTCATAACACACACACGCAACACACATACGTCACAACACACACACACACGCCACAACACACACACGTCACAACACACATACGCAACAATACACACACACACACGCAACAACACAAACACACACTTCACAACACACACACGCAACACACATACGTCACAACACACACACACACACGCCACAACACACACACACACGTCACAACACACATACGCGACAATACACACACACACACACACCACACTACACACCTACACACACACCTATACAGATTGGGACACACGGCCCCAGGCCACGGCACCGGGACAAAGGAACTACACAATGTTTCCAGAGACCTTCTCACCTACACACATACACAACACACATACACAACACACACACACAACACACACACACACACACACACACAACACACACACAACTCACACACACACACACACACACACACACACACACACACACACACACACACACACACGCACTACCACACACACACACACACACACACACACACACACACACACACACACACACACACACACACACACACACACACACACACACACACATATACACACCTACACGCACACCCACCTGCATTCAGTGGTTACAAACATATTATTCGATAGTTCAACTTCTCGGCTAAATTCGACCTCTCGGCCAAATTCAACCTCTCGGCCAAATTCGACCTCTTGGCCAAATTCAACCTCTCGACCAAATTCGACCACTCAACCAAATTCAACCTTTCGGCCAAATTCGACCACCCAACCAAATTCAACCTCTCGGTCATTTTCAACCTCTCGACGTAATTCAACCTCATTTCCAAATTTAACCTCTCGTCGGCATTGGATACATATTAGATCGCCTCATCTTCCCTGCGACCAGTTACACTGCCTCATCCGATTTTTACCTGTTTCAGACCAATTCATTGAGACAGTGTGAATGAATGGGCACTCACTGAGGCAATGTTTATCCTACATGGATAAAACATGCACGTACATTAACAAACTATTCAAGGACACACACACACACACACACACACACACACACACACACACACACACACACACACACACACATGCCATCACACACATACACACACATTCCCAAACACACACATACTCACACTCTCTAACACATCACACATACACACCCTCACACATATACGGACACACATAACATCACACATATACGCACACACATAGCCTACCATCACACAAATACCCACACACACACACATATAAAGTTCCACACACAAGCACGCACGGTCACACAAATAAATTCCCTTACATATTCTAACAGGGACACACAGGAGAGAATGAATACACAGAGAGCATACATGAATACGTACATGAACACGTGCATACATACATGAATACGTACATAACACGTGCATACATACATGAATACGTACATGAACACGTGCATACATACATGAATACGTACATGAACACGTGCATACATACATGAATACGTACATGAACACGTGCATACATACATGAATACGTGCATACATACATTATTACCTACATACTAGTACTAGTACTAGGGGAGGTGTGGTGGAGTGGTCTTGCCACTGGCCTGGTAATCCAAAGGTCCCGGGTTCAAATCCCGATATATCAATGGGAAGATATTATTGGGATGGAATTTGTGCTGTACCTAGTATCAGTGCATTACCACAAGCCCACCGAAACGTCAATAAAATACCCTCATTGTTCCCTGATTAAATAGCACTGTATGAATATTCCCATATTCAAAATATGCTATAGGGGTGCAATGCCTGGTGAGTTATCTGCTCAACAGGTGGCGTTGTGTGTGTGTAAGTGTGAGAGTCCGAGTGTAGGGGGTGAGACAGTGAAGCACGGGAACGAGGTGGCTTCAGAGATGGGGTCGTTTCGGGCCATGAGTGAGCACCGTGCCTCATGTGAAGGCAAGATGGCAGGTGCTCGTTGTACTCTACGTGCTTCACATGTCTCACTCCCTAGACTGGAACAAGACCTCACGGGCTTCACTGTTCATTGTAAAGCGGTGAATGTTAAGGCTCTCAGCCTATGCCCGAGAGGAAGTAAGTTGAAAAAAAAAAAAAATAAAAAAAATATATATATATAGGCTATATCGACACGCTATATTAAGACACGGTAACACCTCCCGAGGACATTCTTTGTAATATATATTCTGCCTATCAGGCAATTTTACTCCCGTTAGTAATCGCACCTTGGAAAAAAGGATTTATAACTATATAAATAAAACCTTCGAGTCTTATAAGTCCTTCTTGCGCTCATTAAGGGGAGGTATTTAGTTTCTTCCCTAGAACTCCGTCAAGCTTAAAATTACACCCCCTAGACCCCCTTTCAAGATAAATTTGTACATTTTTCGGTAGAAAAATGGTCCGGCCGAAGGCCGGTTCCTCTCAAATTACAGGCTCGCTATCGCTCGCCAGGAAAAAAACGACACCTAAATGGCACGAAAGTTCTTAAATTTGACAGAAATGGGGCGAAAGTTCTTAAAATCGCCAAACTAAAGGGGGCGAGCGTCTTAAACTCTAAAAAGCAATGGGGCTAAACATGAGAGAGAAAGGGGTCCAGGAAAAAATCCCTCAAGTGGAAATCTCCCCTTAACGTCGTCCATTGCAAGCTATAATTATGAAAAGCAAGAATACTGCTTAAGGGGAGATTTCCACTTGAGGGATTTTTTTCTTTACCCCTTTCTCCCTCATGTTTAGCCCCATTGCTTTTGAGATTTTAAGACGTTCGCCCCATTAGTTTGACGATTTTAAGAACGGTCACCCCATTTATGTCACTTTTAAGACTTTTCGTGCCATTTAGGTGTCCATTTTTTCCTGGCGAGCGATAGCGAGCCTGTAATTTAAGAGGAACCGGCCTTCGGCCGGGAAATTTTTCTACCGAAAAATTTACAAATTTATCTTGAAAGGGGGTCTAGGGGGTGTAATTTCAAGCTTGATGGAAGTCTAGGAAACTCACTAAAAACCTCCCCTTAAGCTCGTAGAAGGCAAGGAGTGCGGTATTGAGTATCAGCAACGTGTTATATTATAGTCTAGCTATATTTAGACGATATTATACAGGTTAGGAAGGATCTGTGGTAGTTCAGAGGGTTGGTTGCGATAGTTTGAAATCATATCATTGCTAGAGGTCCGTCCTAAGCTGAATAATATCGTCCAATAGTTGCCGGAATATGATGAAACGGACGTCCCTGGTACTGGTATTAAAATGCCCATAATCATTAACCCTTTAAGGGGGGATGGGCCGGTTTTCTGGTCCACTTTCTCCCTCATGTTTAGCCCCATTAGTTTTCAGATGTTAAGATGTTTGCCCCATTAGTTAGTCGATTGTTAAGACCTTTCGCCCCTTTTCTTCGTCAATATTCAGACCTTTCGTGCTATTTAGGTGTCGATTTTTTCCCTGGCGAACGATAGTGAGCCTGTAATGTTGGAAGAACCGGCCTTTGGCCGGAAATTTTTTCTACCGAAAAATATTCAAATTAATCTAGAAGGGGGATCTAATGGATGTTTTTTTTTAAATTTGATGGAGGTCTAGGGAGGAAACTAGAAAAATAATGAATACATGCAAACATTGCCCCAAAAGTGAACCATCGTGTATTAAACGTGTATCGGTATTGGTAATGATACACCCATCTAATATAACAATAGAGAGGTATATCAAATAATCAAAGGTAGTTCACTATCAAGAAACACAACTTGATTACATTTACCTGCTTTACATCTATGATTGCTCACAGCAGGGTGTCAAACCGGAGCAACTTTGTTTGAAGATTAAGGAATATCATAATATTAACTTGATATGCCATTGTCTAGACTGTGTTATCACTTCCAAAGACATAATATGAACTATAAACCTCAATTTTTATCTGTACATAGGCAATAATAAAAACTTCAGATAATGGATTTAGCTTTCGTTTGACACCCTGACTCACAGTGTAGAATTGGGTAAAAACAATTGACCGCTTGCGAGTGTCAGGTTACGAGTAATTTGAGCCTTAAGCATCGATATTTAGCAGAATATATGTAGTTGATGTAAGTTTATGATTAATAGAAAGTTTACTGAATGTGATTACATGTTTCTGTATTTACCCTATATCTGAAATCTAACTTTTAATTATGTTAAATATTTGTTAGGTTCAACTCCCTTGTAGCTCGAAACTCTCAAGTGGTCAGTTGGTCTGTGGCAACAAACATCTATTAAGTCAACTATAAACAATCAACATACAATCAACAATCAACATACAAACAATACACAATCAACATGCACAATAAACAACGAACATACACAAACAATCAACATACACCCTAAACAACGAACATGCACAAACAACATACACAATAAACGAAAATGCACAAACAATAAACAATCAACATACACCCTACACAACGAACATGCACAATCAACATACACAATAAACGAACATGCACAAACAATAAACAATCAACATACACCCTACACAACGAACATACACAAACAACATACACCCTAAACAACGAACATACAAACAATAAACAATCAACATACACAATAAACAACGAACATACACAAACAATCAACATACACCCTAAACAACGAACATGCACAAACAACATACACAATAAACGAACATGCACAAACAATAAACAATCAACATACACCCTAAACAACGAACATACACAAACAATCAACATACACAATAAACGAACATGCACAAACAATCAACATACACCCTAAACAACGAACATACAAACAATACACAATCAACATACACCCTAAACAACGAACATACACAACGAACATACACAATCAACATACACAATAAACGAACATGCACAAACAATAAACAATCAACATACACCCTAAACAACGAACATACACAATCAACATACACCCTAAACAACGAACATACACAATCAACATACACCCTAAACAACGAACATACACAATCAACATACACCCTAAACAACGAACATACACAATCAACATACACCCTAAACAACGAACATACACAATCAACATACACAATAAACAACGAACATACACAAACAATCAACATACACAATAAACAACGAACATACAAACAATACACAATCAACATACACCCTAAACAACGAACATACACAAACAATCAACATACACAATAAACAACGAACATACACAAACAATCAACATACACAATAAACAACGAACATACACAAACAATCAACATACACCCTAAACAACGAACATACACAAACAATCAACATACACAATAAACAACGAACATACACAAACAATCAACATACACAATAAACAACGAACATACACAAACAATCAACATACACAATAAACAACGAACATACACAAACAATCAACAGACACAATCAACATGGTGAAGAATCAGGAATGGGTGTGACAGATGGGGTAATGACACGAATACAGAGTAAGAACCAAGTTTATTCAACGTTTGGCCAGACACGGCTTCTTCAGGAATAACCCTGAAGAAGACACGGCTTCTTCAGGAATAACCCTGAAGAAGCCGTGTCTGGCAAAACGTTGAGTAAACTTGGGTACTATTCTGCATTTGTGTCATTACCTAAACAATCAACATACACAAGTAGTTAACAATCAATATACATAAACAAACAATCAACATACACAAACAGTAAACAATCAACATACACAAACAGTAAACAATCAACATACACAAACAGTAAACAATCAACATACACACACAGTAAACAATCAATATACACAAACAGTAAACAATCAACATACACAAACAGTAAACAATCAACATACACAAACAGTAAACAATCAACACACACAAACAGTAAACAATCAACATACACAAACAGTAAACAATCAACATACACAAACAGTAAACAATCAACACACACAAACAGTAAACAATCAACACACACAAACAGTAAACAATCAACACACACAAACAGTAAACAATCAACATACACAAACAGTAAACAATCAACATACAAACAGTAAACAATCAACATACAAACAGTAACAATCAACATACACAAACAGTAAACAATCAACATACACAAACAGTAAACAATCAACATACACAAACAGTAAACAATCAACATACAAACAGTAAACAATCAACATACAAACAGTAACAATCAACATACACAAACAGTAAACAATCAACATACACAAACAGTAAACAATCAACATACACAAACAGTAAACAATCAACATACAAACAGTAAACAATCAACATACAAACAGTAACAATCAACATACACAAACAGTAAACAATCAACATACACAAACAGTAAACAATCAACATACACAAACAGTAAACAATCAACATACACCAGGAATTACCCAAACCCGCCCGATGACAATAGCTCTTAACAGGTAGTAATTATCCCCCTCACTTTTACCTGGCCTCGCTCGCCGGCAGCCAATGGTAATACAAGGGTTACATGGGGAGGGGATGATTTAAGACCTTTATCCCCATCCAGGTGTAGATTTTGTTCCTGGCGAGCGGTAGCGATCCAGCATATTCTATCTATTCTATTCTACATGCTCAGGCCCAATCCCCACTTTTCATATTTTTATTTTTATTTCCTATTTTATTCTATTTTATTATTATTATTATTATTATTATTATTATTTTATTATTAGCATATATTCTCAAATATTGTTCACAGCTGGCTAAATTTGTACATTTTTCGATAGAAAAATTTCTCCGGCGAAGCCAGATTTCTTCATACAAGAAATCGACACCTGGATGGGGATAAACGTCTTAAAACAGTAGGCTGAATGGGGCCGAATGGATACAAGCCAGAGAAAGAGAGAAAAGGAGAGAAACAAAGCAGGTAACCCCCCCATAACAGGAAGTAGTAATTATGACCCTTCACCTGTACCTGGCCTCGCTCACCCCGTCAACCAATGATGGTAATAGCAGTGTTACACGGAGGGCAGGAATTGTGCATACCTGGTGATCAGCAAAAGCGGCTTCAGGGATTTGATTAACTTTTGTCTGTTTGTCTGTCCCTGTCTAGTTGTTTGCCAGTGTATCTATGTATGTACAGTCGCGCTAATAAGTCATGTCTCGGCACCAATTATGTTTTGATCATTAATTGGTATCAGCAATATCTAAGCTTCATTTCTTCATATCGAGTGAAATATACAAACATGTTGTTGTTGTTATTGTTGTTGTTGTTCCCCAGGCTGTCTGGCCGAACAGCCCCAAGGTCTCGAGCAAGGCCAAGGCCATAAACGAGCGCCCCCACAAAATCCTCCCTGCTTACCACTAACAAAGCCCGGGTGACCGAAGCCGCTCCAAGGCAGGGAGCTGAGGAGGGTGCGGAAACGCCCGGGAAACCAAAGCCCCACCCAAGGCCCTGTGCCGCTCAGCAATTATGAAGGGAAAGTTGAGGGGCAAGGGAAAAATGTGACACTTTGGCTCCCAATCTGCCAACTTCTAGGTTGGCAGTAGGGAGGTCAATCCACGGAAAAGACGCCGCCACTTGAGATCTAGAAAAAAGTAAAAGGAACAGTCAGAGTAAGCTATGGGTATGGCAGAGATCGCTCAGTTCTCACTCTGATAGACCAGCCCATCACCACATGACTAGAACCCAATCCTCTCAGCATCAGCTAGGAAAGGCCCTAGAAAGCCGCCTTTGGCGGGGGGATGGCTCCCCTATTTCAACTCCTTTCGGGGTTGGGCACCCGCCCCAAACATGTTCCTACACTTACCCACCCTATTCAACATTTGACAGACATTAAGGGGAGATATCCACTTGAGGGATTTTTTTCTTGACTCGTTTCTCCCTCATGTTTAGCCCCATTGTTTTCTTAATGATAAGACGTTCGCCCCATTATTTTGACGATTTTAAGACCTTTCAACCCATTTCTGTCAATTTTAAGACCTTTCGTGCCATTTAGGTGTTGAGTTTATCCTGGCGAGCGATAGCGAGCCTGTAATTTAAGAGGAACCGGCCTTCAGCCGGGAAATTTTTCTACCGAAAAATGTACAAATTTATCTTGAAAGGGGCTCAAGGGGGTGAAATCTTAAGCTTGATGGATATCTAGAGACCAAACTAAAAACCTCCCCTTAATACAACACAGAGCAAGCCAAACGTAATGACAGCTGGGACATGACTTATTAGCGAGACTGTATACGTTTGTCTGTATGTCGGATATTCTGTCTGTCTATTTGTCTGTCTGTCCGTCTGTCTGTCTGTTGGACGACTTTATACCGCTTAGGAAAGACTTGTAATCAATAAAGGAGGTAAAGGACGTCACTGGTACTGAATGGGCTAAGACTTATTAAAGATGGTGGCCAGTGGAAGACACAAACCCTGGTGAACATTATTGCTATGCTGCGGGTTCAGGGGAGTCACCGGCTATTTTTTATCTTTTTCTCCTTTTCTCTCTTTCCCTGACTTGTATCCATTCGGCCCCATTCAGCCAACTGTGTTAAGATGTTTATCCCCATCCAGGTGTCGATGTCTTCATGGCGAGCGATAGCGAGCCAACATTGTATGGAGAAATCCGACTTCTAGAAATATGTACAAATTTAGCTTGCTGTCAAAACAAAAATATATATATGCTGGCTCGCTACCGCTCGCCAGGAAAATATCTATACTTGGATGGGGGTAAACGTCTTAAAAAGTAGGCTGAATGGGGCCGAATGGATACAAGCCAAAGAGAGAGGGAGAGAAAGAGAAAAAAAAGCGAGGTGGGCTCCCTTAAAACAAATGACCTCATTCATTAGCGGGCCTGATAATCAAAGGTATTAGTTTAACCCCTTCTGTTCCGGTGACGTTCTTTTAACTATATGTGGGCTACTATTAGACGATTTCTTCAGTTTAGAAAGGGCCTCCATCAATTAACAGGCTTCGAACTATCTCACTTAACCCTTTTTACTATCACAGATCCTTCTTGAAATGCACGAAATCGTCTAAATACAGCCATGATACCATTAAAAAGACGTCGCCGGTAGAAAAGGAGTTACGACTTTATGAGTGAGCCTTTCAAAACACACACACACACACACACACACACACATACATACATCCCCACATTCTCTTAATGAACTCAGACCAATTGCCATTACGCCCATCCCTAGTCTAATCTGTGAGGACTTTGTATTCACCTGGGCTTACTTACAAATCCGTCACTTGATAGATCCCCAACAGTTTGGCAACGTAAAAACCTCCTCCACCACTCACTGTCTTATTAGCTTCCTAGATTATATTTACACAAATCTTGAGAAGAGAAAGACTTCCCTCGCCCTTGCCTTTATTGACTTCAGGAAAGCATTTGACCTTGTTGACCACACCATCATCATCAACAAAGCCATAAAGTTGGGGCTACATCCTACCCTGGTTGCGTGGTTGACCGACTTCCTTAGTGACAGACGACAAGCAGTGCGATACCAAGGCTTCATCTCCACCTTCCTAGACATCACATGTGGAGTCCCACAGGGCACAAAGATCGGGCCTCTATTGTTCCTCATCTTGATTAATGATGCCCTAAAGGACACCCCATTCCACTGGAAGTACGTGGACGACTCGACAGTCGGCATTACTGTCGATAACACCTCCCCTAACTATGACCCCCTACAAGACATCCTCGACCGTCTTCAAGCCTGGACCACAGACAATCATGTGACTATCAATCATGACAAGACAGTGGTCATGCACATCAACACTTCCGTTACCGACCTTCCTCCACCCACTGTCACAATTGGTCCTCATCCCCTTCAGCTTGTTGAGTCCACCAAACTCCTCGGAATCACTGTGGACAACAAACTGAACTGGAAGAAACATGTAACTACCACAGTCAGGACCGCCACTTACAAGTTGTTTATGCTAAGGCGGTTGAGATCCCTGGGGGCGCCGGAGAATGAGCTGAAGAGTATATATAACACCTTCATACTCCCTAAGCTCACCTACGCCTCTCCCGCCTGGTCCTCCTCTCTAACCCTAACACAACAACGTCAACTGGAGAGAGTTCAGAGGAGGGCATGCAGGATCATCCTGGGTGGCACATATCCAGGGTACGAGGAAGCTCTCACCACCCTTAGCATACCTGCACTCTCAACCCACCACTACAACACACTCAAACAGTTTGCATCTAAGCTGCTTGTTCACCCACGACACAGAAACTTACTTCCACCAGACGCCCCTAGACCTACACGTGCAGCTCGTCATTTCAACACACTCCAACCAATAAGAGCAAGAACTGACAGATATAAAAATAGTCCTATCCCAACCATTGTTAATATTATTAATAATGTGTAATAACGGTCTGTCACACCATATATACGCGCCCACCTTTAATACACACACACACAAGTGTGTGTGCGTGTGTGTATTAGAATATAATTATGTATGTATTTGCTTGAGTTTGTTTATGTATATGTGTATATATGTATCTATGTATGTGCAGTATATGTGTATGTATGTGTGCGTATATGTGTATGTATGTATGCGTTATTTATGTATATATATATGTGTCTATAGTGTATACTGTTTGTGGTTCGAGCCCGGCTGAGAGTATCAGGTAGGATAAGAGAAGAGCATATAAGCATGTAATGTGCATATATTTATGTATATGTATGTCTGTGTGTATGTGCTGTCAATGGTTCGAGCCCGGTTGAGAATATAAGGTATATAATATATATATGTACTGTACGTGTATTTATATGGTCATATGCACATATGTATGTAAGTATACGTACATATGAGCGAGAACATATTGCTCACTAGCGCAACTTCTGATTATAAATCTATGCATAAGCATTATCTATTATTAAGTGTTCGCGTATCTTCATCCATGTATTTCCACCCTTAACAATAGAACGCCCAGCTCTTCCATATTTCGCCTTCTGTCACACACACACACACACACACACACCACACACACACACACACACACACACCTACACTACCGAGGATTAACCTCCCATTGTAGTACCTGCACCCTCTTTACCCTGACCATACCAAAACAGTTTCTGTATGTATGTATGTTTGTGTGCATACGTGAGCGTTTGTGTATACGGACATGTGCACACTTACTGCATGTTCTTATGTTCCTATATATGTATGTATATGTATGTGCGCACGTACGTGTATATACGTATGTTCTGTATATGAGTAAGTAAATAAATGTGTATATGTACTGTATATCACTTACTCTCATGGTTATTTTATGATAATTTGTATTCTGCACATGCATCATTATTGTATTTATTTATTTTGTTTGTAAACTAAGCTTACCATCCTCATATCTGTACATCTCATGTTCATCCACTAAATTGTAAAATGTGTATTTTCAGCTCATGAGGCTGCCATTCTTTAATAAACCGTTTATTATTATTATTACATACATACATACATACATACATACATACATACATACATACATACATACATACATACATACATACATACACACAGCCCGTAGCCTAGTAGGTAGAGCTCTCGTCTCACACACGAGGGGTCGGGGGTTCAATCCCAGACCGGGCGGAGACAAATTGGGCTTGTCTCCTTTCATGTGTTAGCCTCAGTTCACCTAGCTGTAAATAGGTACCTGGAATAAGTGGACGACGTTGTGACGTCCCATCTGGGGTTGGCAAAAATGGTACAAGGCGAGATGGGTATCATATGGTTCACCTAAGCTGATGGCTACCTAAGCCTTCGGGCGAGACGGTACCGTCTATAGTGAGAATGGTACCATACAGATCCACCCTAAGCCTTCGTTTCCGATGTCGCCATTGGCTAAATACAGACTACACACACATCCACAGCCATTCCAACAGTACATAAAACACTTAACATGCATTTCACGCAATACATTCCCAGTTAAGGAGGCGCGATAATAATGAGCTTAGCTCGCATTGCGTGGATTCCCCTTGACGAACAAGTAACTGAGTAACTGAGTAACAGGAACACATATTATTGGTTTACATGTGATGATTCTGTCTGGTTGGGGTGTGTGCAATCAATCAGCCCGCACACACCACATGCATACACAATATATATACACACACACACACACACACACACACACACACACACACACACACACACACACACACACACACACACACACACACACAGCTCGTAGCCTAGTAGGTAGAGCTCTCGTTTCACACACGAGGGGTCGGGGGTTCAATCCCCGGCCGGGCGGAGACAAATTGGGCTTGTCTCCTTTCATGTGTTAGCCTCAGTTCACCTAGCTGTAAATAGGTACCTGGAATAAGTGGACGACGTTGTGACGTCCCATCTGGGGTTGGCAAAAATGGTACAAGGCGAGATGGGTATCATATGGTTCACCTAAGCTGATGGCTACCTAAGCCTTCGGGCGAGACGGTACCGTCTATAGTGAGAATGGTACCATACAGATCCACCCTAAGCCTTCGTTTCCGATGTCGCCAATTGGCTAAAATGCAGACTACACACACATCCACAGCCATTCCAACAGTACATAAAACACTTAACATGCATTTCACGCAATACATTCCCAGTTAAGGAGGCGCGATAATAATGAGCTTAGCTCGCATTGCGTGGATTCCCCTTGACGAACAAGTAACTGAGTAACACACACACACAGGAACACATATTATTGGTTTACATGTGATGATTCTGTCTGGTTGGGGTGTGTGCAATCAATCAGCCCGCACACACCACATGCATACACAATATATACACACACACGCACGCACACCCTACATACATACATAATATACATACACACACACATACATACACAATATATACAAACACACGCACACAGACACCTTACATGCATACAGAATATATACACAGACACCCAACATACATACACAATATATACACACACACGTACACAGACACCCAACATACATACACAATATATATTCACAAACTCACAGACACCTCACATGCATACACAATTATACACACACACGCTACCCTACATACATACTGTATACACACGCTCAGTCACACGCACTTCTGTATTTATACAGTATATGGACAGAGATATGCTGTGTATATATAAATATTATATAAATACTATATATACAGTATATTATATATATATAAACGTTATACATATGTTGTGTATGCCAGTGGTGTGTGTGTGTGGACTGATTGATTGCACCCTCCACCCCGGCACCGTATCATCAGGCAGGTGAACCAATCAAAGGTTTTTCCTTGGCCTCGTCTCGGGTTGACCATTCAGAGGGGGACGATGGAAATATATACATGGCAGAAACTAAAATATGTCACAAGTAGAAAAGAGATATAAAATGTATATACACAAGAATAATACTGTCTTTAGTAAATGCCTGTACAGTAAAATAGCTACGAACCAATGACACAATGGTAAGCCTTAAGGGGAGATTTCCACTGGAGGGAGTTTTTTCTTGACTCCTTTCTCCCTCATGTTTAGCCTCATTGCTTTTCTAATTTTAAGACGTTCGTCCCCATTATTTTTACGATTTTACGAACTTTCGACCCATTTCTGTCAAATTTAAGACCTTTTGTGCCATTTAGGTGTCGATTTTATCCTGGCGAGCGATAGCGAGCCTGTAATTTAAGAAGAACCGGCTTTCAGCCGGAACATTTTTCTACCGAAAAATGTACAAATTTATCTTGAAAGGGGCTCAAGGGGGTGTAATCTTAAGCTTGATGGATATCTAGGGATCAAACTAAAAACCCTCCCCTGAAGCTGATAATATACCTATAAAACAAATAAATGTATAAATAACGAAACAAGTGACTACACGAAACAAGTGACTACACGAAACAAGTGACTACACGAAACAAGTGACTACACGAAACAAGTGACTACACGAAACAAGTGACTACACGAAACTGACTACACGAAACAAGTGACTACACGAAACAAGTGACTACACGAAACAAGTGACTACACGAAACAAGTGACTACACGAAACAAGTGACTACACGAAACAAGTGACTACACGAAACAAGTGACTACACGAAACAAGGAAAAGAAACAGAACCTTATGAGATCAAAGGACTTCCAAAAGTACCGGCAGTAGATCTGGACTTGACACGAAAATGGAACTTTGCAGTAAAGGACCCACAATCAGAAAACGAACACCCACCCCCCCCTCTCCCCCCCCAAGTTCGAATCTCGAAATCGCGAAAATTTGACATTTTCGCCGTTTCGAGGTTCGAGTGTAGAGGGTCGTTCTCTGATTTTGGGTCTCTTACTGCAAAGTTCCATTTTCGTGTCCAGTCCAGATCTATGGTACCGGTCTATGGTCAGTCTATGGTCAGTCTATGGTACCGGTAATACAAAATAGAAATTGTAAAATATAACTAGATTAAGGCGGGTGACCTGCTTTTTGTTATTTCTGTCCTTTTCTCTCTTTCTCTGGCTTGTAACCATTTGGCCCCATTCAGCCAACTATTTTAAGACGTTTATCCCCATCTAGGTGTCGATTTCTTCCTGGCGAGCGATAGCGAGCCAGCATTATATGAAGAAATCCGGCTTCGCCGGAGACATTTTTCTATCGAAAAATGTACAAATTTAGCCTGCTGTCAAACAAAAATAAAAATATGCTGGCTCGCTACCGCTCACCAGTAAAACATTGACACCTGGATGGGGATAAACGTCTTAAAACAGTAGGCTGAATGGGGCCAAATGGATACAAGCCAGAGAAAGATAGAAAAGGACAGAACAAAAACAGGTCACCCCCCTTAAGAAAAAAAGAAAAAAACACTAGAGGGGCCCTCGGTAGAGCACATACCTCCGCCTTCGCTGGCTGGGTCTTTATCATAAATGTAATTGGCCTAAATCTTCTTCTGAATGTGGGTTCCAGGATGTGATCCGGATCGCCTCCTACATCGAAGCACTTCTTCCTCGGCGCATATCCTATCTGCTCACAACATTTCGAGAACATTTGTTCATAAGTTTGCGAGATATCTTGTTTACAGAAGGACAGACCGACAAACAAACAAGTGGAGGCGAAAACCTAACCTCCGTCCAACTTCGTCGACGGAGATCAAAAATAAATTGTGAAAGGGACTGGTATAGAAAAGTGAATGATATGAAGAAAGGGGTAAAGGAGGTTAAGGGGAGATGAGTCGTTTTTGTAGACCCCCTTCTCCCTTATGTATAGCCCCAGTAGGGTTCAGATTTTAAGACGTTTTGCACTATTAGTTCGTCGATTTTAAGTCCTTTCGACCCATTACTTGGTCAATATTAAGTAAGACCTTTCGTTCTATTTAGGTGTCAATTTTTTCCCTGGCGAACGATAGTGAGCCTGTAATTTTGGAAGAACCGGCCTTTGGCCGGGACATTTTTCTACCGAAAAATGTACAAATTAATCTACAAGGGGGATCTAGTGGATATTTTTTTTTAAGTTTAATTGAGGTCTAGGAAGGAAACTAAAAAAAATAATAAATGTATGAAATAATCGACCAAATAATGAACCCTTCCCCCTTAAAGGTTTATTAAGAGGGAAAGAGTGTTGGATGTGATACGGTGTGACAGGAATATTAATGGCAAGGGAACAAAGGCTACAGCTACACAGACAGAGAGAGAGAGAGAGAGACACGTATAAATGTGAACACTAACAATCATGGAAATTCGTCTTCTGCCATAAGATAAGATAATATACTGTTTATATACATACACACATACATACACACATACATACATACATACATAAAGATAATATAGTTTATATATATATATACATACATAAAGATAATATACAGTTTATATACACATACATACATATATAAAGATAATATACAGTTTATATACACATACATACATACATACATAAAGATAATATACAGTTTATATACACATACATACATACATACTTACAGGCATATCAACAGACAGCAGAGGTAAACACAAATATACTGTAAGAACAAGATTGATATACAGACAGGCTAATCAACGGATAGCCATATTTGTTACAACCTGACTGATATACACACACACAAACACAGACATAAGACAGACAGACAGACATATAGCCATAGAAAAAAATATATAAGCAAAATTCCGATATATAGAAAAAAACCCAGACACAGATAGACAGACAGATAGCCAGAGGAAAAGTATATATAAGCAAAAGATCGATATATATATATATATATATATACAGACACAAAAAACAGACATACAGGCAGACAGGCAGATAGCCAAAACAAAAATACACAAGCAAAATATCGATATATAGACAAAAAAGACACAGACAGACATATAGTCAGAGGCATACATAAATATAAAGAGAGCTATAAATCAATATATAAATATTGAGAGAGGTAGCCTTGGGGCGATGACAAACGGGTAAAATCTATAGGAAAAAAATATCAAAGAAAGATGGTACGTGGGGGGGGGGGGGAGAGAGAGAGAGAGAGAGAGAGAGAGAGAGAGAGAGAGAGAGAGAGAGAGCGAGAGAGAGCGAGAGAGAGAGAGAGCGAGAGAGAGAGAGAGCGAGAGAGAGAGAGAGCTACAACCACAACTACCAGTACTACTATCAAACAGAAATAGTGAGATACTTTTAATCTGAAAGGCCCCCGGGGGAACATTTACGGTTACCAAGGGAAGGGGACGGAAGGCAAACAAACAGACAGACAGACAGACAAATAGACAGACATAAAATCCAACAGACAGACAAAAACCAAGACAGACATAAAATCAAACACAGACATAAAATCCAACAGACAGACAGCAAATCCAGACAGAAAATCCCACATACAGACAGGAAATCCAACAGACAGAAAATCCCACAGACAGAAAATCCCATAGACAGAAAATCCCAGACAGACAGAAAATCCAACAGACAGAAAATCCAACAGACAGAAAATCCAACAGACAGAAAATCCAACAAACAGAACATCCAACAGACAGAAAATCCAACAAACAGAACATCCAACAGACAGAAAATCCAACAAACAGAACATCCAACACAGACGTACAGGCAGAGAAAATCCGAAAAAAACATAGATACACTGACAGACAGACAGACAGAAATACAAAAGGACAACAGACAGACAGAAATACAAAGGGACAGACAGACAGACTGGAATACACAGGAACAAACAGACAATTACATTAAGACAAGCTGACAGACAAACACACAAGACTCAAGACACACGAACAAATACAGACAAACATTTATACAGACAGATGCAACGACACAGACAGAGGCTGACAAACTTGGACAGAAAGACACAGATGACATAGAGAAACAGAGAGAACTATATATATACTGTAGTCGACACAAATACATAATTATAAACAAACACACACACACACACACGGACTGAGAGAGAGAGAGAGAGAGAGAGAGAGAGAGAGAGAGAGAGAGAGAGAGAGAGAGAGAGAGAGAGAGCAAATATGGAGTACAGTAAAAATGAAATGGAAAACGTTGACCAAAAAATCCGGGAGAAACAAGGATGAACAAATAGAAGTGGGAATAGAAAACGAAAAGCGGTATAACTGAAGGAAAATTAAGAAGAAAAGGCAAGCAACAGAACAGGCTCAAACTGACGTATTAAAAGAAACGATATGGGTAGATGATATGGATGGAAGAAAATGGAAGAGGATAGGGAAGGAAGAAAATGGGAAGAGGATAGGGAAGGAAGAAAATGGGAAGAGGATAGGGAAGGAAGAAAATGGGAAGAGGATAGGGAAGGAAGAAAATGGGAAGAGGATAGGGAAGGAAGAAAATGGGAAGAGGATAGGGAAGGAAGAAAATGGGAAGAGGATAGGGAAGGAAGAAAATGGGAAGAGGATAGGGAAGGAAGAAAATGGGAAGAGGATAGAAAATAAGAGAAAAGCTGGATGACAGGACAAGGTGGAGAGAATCTGACAATTACAAACCGTACTCTCTCTCTCTCTCTCTACACATATATATATATACATACATACAAATATTATATATATATATATGAAAATCCTGTACCGTACATACAAAACAAATTAAATTGAAGATTTATTTTTTACAAAATGTAATATGGTATCTATCAAACCTATATTAAAGTAAATCAAGTATACAATTTGAAAATAATATAATCACTCAACCCATTGATGAACAAATGCAGAAATGAAGGCAGTAAGAAAAAAAGAAATACGATCGGACCGGTAATCAGAATAAGAAGCCAAAGCCAAAATAAATGTATGCTAAACATGAACAGGGGAGAACATTAATAATCTTAGGGCACCGTAATGTTTGCAGAAAAATAAACTACCAGAGGAGCCGAAAAAATAACAATATAAAGAAATAAAGGTACTCAAATAATAGAACGAGGGTATGTTAGGATACTGAGAAGATGGGGTATTGGGCGACCTTGTATAATGTTCAAACTCCATATACGCTTATAGCCGGTACATTTGAGCAAAACTAAAGAGAAAGACCACTAAAGAGGAAGGCAACAAGTGAGGAAGACAACTAAAGAGGAAGGCAACCAAGGAGGAAGACAACTAAAGAGGAAGACAACAAGTGAGGAAGCCAACAAGTTAGGAAGACAACTAAAGAGGAAGACAAACAACTGAGGAAGACAACTAAAGAGGAAGGCAACCAAGGAGGAAGACAACAAGTGAGGAAGACAACAAGTGAGGAAGCCAACAAGTTAGGAAGACAACAACTGAGGAAGACAACTAAAGAGGAAGACAAACAACTGAGGAAGACAACTAAAGAGGAAGGCAACCAAGGAGCAAGACAACAAGTGAGGAAGACAACTAAAGAGGAAGACAACAAGTGAGGAAGCCAACAAGTTAGGAAGACAACAACTGAGGAAGACAACTAAAGAGGAAGACAAACAACTGAGGAAGACAACTAAAGAGGAAGGCAACCAAGGAGGAAGACAACAAGTGAGGAAGACAACTAAAGAGGAAGACAACAAGTGAGGAAGCCAACAAGTTAGGAAGACAACTAAAGAGGAAGACAAACAACTGAGGAAGCCAACTAACGAGGAAGACAACAAGTGAGGAAGACAACAAGTGAGGAAGTCAACTAAAGAGGAAGCCAACAAGTGAGGAAGACAACAAGTGAGGAAGACAACTAAAGAGGACGACAAACAACTGAGGAAGACAACTAAAGAGGAAGACAACAAGTGAGGAAGCCAACAAGCGAGGAAGAAAACTAAAGAGGAAGACAACTAAAGAGGAAGACAACTAAAGAGGAAGACAACTAAAGAGGAAGACAACTAAAGAGGAAGACAACTGAGGAAGACAACTAAAGAAGAAGACAACAAGTGAGGAAGTCAAATAACTGAGGAAGACAACTAAAGAGGAAGACAACAAGTGAGGAAGACAACAAGTTAGGAAGACAACTAAAGAGGAAGACAACAAGTGAGGAAGACAACAAGTGAGGAAGACAACTAAAGAGGACGACAAACAACTGAGGAAGACAAGTTAGGAAGACAACTAAAGAGGAAGACAACAAGTGAGGAAGACAACAAGTGAGGAAGACAAGTAAAGAGGAAAACAACAAGTGAGGAAGGCAACAAGTTAGGAAGACAACTAAAGAGGAAGGCAAACAACTGAGGAAGACAACTAAAGAGGAAGACAACAAGTGAGGAAGACAACTAAAGAGGAAGACAACTAAAGAGGAAGACAACTAAAGAGGAAGACAAACAACTGAGGAAGACAAACAACTGAGGAAGACAACAAGTGAGGAAGACGACAAGTGAGGAAGACAACTAAAGAGGAAGACAAGTGAGGAAGACAACTAAAGAGAAAGACAACTAAAGAGGAAGACAACTAAAGAGGAAGACAAACAACTGAGGAAGACAACTAAAGAGGAAGACAACAAGTGAGGAAGACAACAAGTGAGGAAAACAACAAGTGAGGAAGACAACTAAAGAGGAAGACAATAAGTGAGGAAGACAACAAGTGAGGAAGACAACAAGTGAGGAAGACAACTAAAGAGGAAGACAACAAGTGAGGAAGAAAACCAGTGAGGAAGACCACTAAAGAGGAAGAAAACCAGTGAGGAAGCCAAGTAAAGAGGAAGACAACTAAAGAGGAAGACAACTAAAGAGGAAGACAACTAAAGAGGAAGAAAACCAGTGAGGAAGACGACTAATGAGGCACCGAGGAAAGACGGAGACCAGACCTAACAAGAGAAATATAACAAGTGGTCCCCCCAAAAATAAAAAACCACGAGACTGGAGACGCTGATAGAGCACAACACCAGAGAGAGAGAGAGAGAGAGAGACAGAGACAGAGACAGAGAGAGAAGAGAGAGAGAGAGAGAGAGAGAGAGAGAGAGAGAGAGAGAAGAGAGAAGAAAGAGAGAGAAAGAGAGAGAGAGAGAGAGAGAGAGAGAGAGAGAGAGAGAGAGAGAGAGAGAGAGAGAGAGAGAGAGAGAGAGAGAGAGAGAGAGAAAGGTGGGTGGGAGCTAAAGAGAGAGAGCCACGAAAGAAAGATGAGACACCCCAACTTTTAAAACCTTTGGCCAGGCTTGTACGGTTATGGTGTGTGTGTGTGTGTGTGTGTGTGTGTGTGTGTGTGTGTGTGTGTGTGTGTGTGTGTGTGTGTGCAAAGGAGTACAAAGGAAATCAAGCAACAACAGATCTAGTGACCCTTCTAGGTTGCTTGTCCTCCAAAACACTGAGGATCAAGTGTCCAAACAGTGGTTTAGAGTGGTAAGGGAACATTGGAAAGGGAATTACTGCCCTGGAACTAATGTCCGTGGCAGGATTAGGAAGTTAGTAGGGGACAGATGGGTTAGTAACTGAGGGGGGGATAAAATAAAGTTATTCATTTACAAACGCAGTCAGTCGCGGGTTTGATGCGAGATATTTGTCTAGGCGGAGTTTAAATGAATCAACGGTGATGCAGTCTATAACGTTTCGGGGAAGCCCATTCCACAAGTTGACAACTCGATTGAAGAAGAAATTCTTAGATTCGTGGGAGTTAAAAGATTTACCAATAATTTTGCAACCGTTTCCCCGCGTGTAATTAGATTGGTCGATAGTGAAGTACTTACTACAGTTCATATTGTCGATGCCTTTGATGATTTTGAACACTTGAATTAAGTCACCTCTTAATCTGCGTTGGGTTAAAGGAAATATATTTAATTCTCTAAGACGCTCTTCGTATGGTTTGTTCTTTAGGCTAGGTATCATTTTGGTAACTCTACGTTGAACTCGTTCTAGCTTGTTTATATCTTTTTGGTAATAAGGGCACCAGGATTGAACGCAGTATTCCAGAAGAGGGCGGACTAAGGAATTGTAAAGGGTTAGGATAACTTCTTTGGATTTATGCTCAAATGACCTGCCTATAAAGCCAATTATTTTGTTTGCCTTCTTAACAACTTCTGAACATTGTTGACTCGGTTTTAGGTTACTCGATATTGTTACTCCCAGATCGGTTTCTCTGTTTACATTCTTAAGCTGAGTGCCATTCATCGAATAGTTTGCTTTCTCATTTAGGTATCCGATATGTAGTACTTTACATTTATCCGCATTGAAACTCATTTGCCAAATTTGGGCCCAACATGACAATTTATCTAGATTGTGTTGCATATCGTCAACTTGTTCTTTTGAGAGTACGCTATTTGCAATTTTTGTATCGTCAGCAAATTTTGAGATTGTACAGGTGAGACCCTCATCTATGTCGTTGATGTAAATTAGAAAGAGAATTGGTCCTAGTACCGATCCCTGGGGTACCCCCGCTACTTACATTGGTCCATTTAGATGCCTTACCGTTTATGACTACTCTTTGCTTTCTGTCGCTGAGCCAATTTTCTATCCATTTCAACACACCGTCTTGTATTCCATGCGCTTTTAGTTTTAGCAGTAAACGTTTGTGGGGAACTTTGTCAAAGGCCTTTTGAAAATCAAGGTATATAATATCTACAGCTTTACTCTCATCGTAGAGGTTGAGGATATCGTGGAAGAAGTCTAAGAGGTTTGTTAAACAGGAACGTTTTTTACGAAAGCCGTGTTGAGTATCTTTAAGAATGTTATTTTCCTCTAAGTGATTTACGAGTCTGTCTCGTATGACCGTTTCTAGCATTTTACATACAACTGAGGTTAAGCTAATTGGACGATAGTTACTGGTAGGGATTTGCTGCCTTTTTTGAATATCGGTGTTACATTGGCTAGCTTCCACTGATCGGGCATAGTTCCAGACTGCAAGGATTTATTGAATAGTAATGTCAGTGGTTTGGAGAGCTCATCCTTAGCTTCCTTTAGAACTCTAGGCGAGATTGTATCAGGTCCAGGCGTTTTATTTACCTTGAGTTTATCTAAACAATTCAATACTTCTCTCTCTGTAACGGTGATATTGCTTAGAACATCTGAATTATCAATCTGAATCGGCGATGGTGTAGGGATATCACTGAGGTCTTCTGTTGTAAAAACTGATGCAAAGAAAGTATTGAGGGCATTACTCATTTGTACTTCGTCTTTGGTGTATTCTCCATTTTCATCGACTAACGGTCCAACAGTTGAAGTAACTACTTTTTTCTTTCTGATATAACTATAGAATTCTTTCGGGTTTGTTTTACTTTGATTCGCAATATGTAACTCTAAGGTCTTTTTTACTTTGCTTAATTAACTTTTTGGCTTTGGCGTCGTAGCTCTACAAATTTCAGACGTTCTTCGTCATTTTGTGAGGATTTTTAATCTATCTTAGCAAATTTTTTAGCAAGCAGGCAGTTTGAAATATCTTTATTCCACCATTTGGGCTTATTATTATGGCCTGGACGCCGTATTTTCGATGGTATGCAGTCTTGCACTGCTTTTAGGTAAGTGGCTTCAATAACTTCCAAGATGTATTTATGTCGTTATTGTGAATTAAAAAGCTCCAGTCAGTTTCTTTAAACATAGCTCTAAGTTTATGGAAGTTTTGCTTTCTTGAAATTAGGGACTTTTTCGATGCTACTATTTGGTTCGTTACTAGAAAACTTTAAAGTGAAAGTTATCGTACGATGGTCGCTGTTACTGAATTCATCACCAACATTCAAATTCTCTATTAATTCTTCTTTTGTTGCAAGTACAATGTCAAGAACGTTATTACCACGGGTTGGCGTTCGAACAAATTGATAAAGCGAACTCTCTTGCAAGTTCGTATACAAGTCATGTCCGGAGTGTGAAGTAAGAGTATCGCCCCACTTGGTCACAGGTAAATTAAAGTCGCCAAAAATTACGGTATCTTGTGAGTTACTTACATCTGCAATTTGTTCGTAAATTTCTCGGTCAGTTTGCACTGATTGAGCTGGAGGTCTGTATATTAATGCAAGTATTATTTTTGTACCTTTATTATTCTTTATTAGCACAAAAGATGCGTCGACGTTCACAATTTGAGGTTTTGACAAGAGGGTAGGGTTAAGACTTTCTTTGATATAAAGTAAAACGCCACCTCCATTTCGATTTATTCGGCTTTTCTCAAACATTACATAACCGGAAGTGAATACTCTGCTAAAAAGTCTCTATCTTCTGTATTGAGCAAAGATTCTGTTATGCCAATCACATCATAATTTTCTGTAAACACTAGCTCCTCTAAATCTGAAAATGTTGCGTATGCTATGAGCGTTTGCATAGAAAACCTTTAAATTTGTTATTTTAGAACTCACAGAACGCTCTTTAATAATATTTTTGGTTCTTGTCGTATCTACATTTATGTTCATGGCTGTCCTCGGTCCTCGCTGTCTTCGGTCCTTATCGCTGGTGGTCCTCGGTTGCCTCTGTTTTTTTCTTGGCGTTGGATGATTTATGTCACTGCTGCTTCTTCTCGGATGGCGTTTTTTGATCCATGGCTGCGGACTGCTTCGTGTAGGAGACGACCCATGCGTGCTGAACCCACAGGGTTTAGATGAGTGCCATCCTTGCGGAACAGAGTAGGCTGGTTGTAGAAGTTGTCCCAGAGGTTGATGAATTCAACTTCTTCCCTCAGACACAAATATTTTAGTCGGGTATTTGTGCTGAAGGCCTTGTCGTAGAATTTGTCAGGTGCGTCGATCTTGGGGAGAATGCCTGAGATGATGATATTCCTTGACTTGTTTTTGTAGTGCTGGATCATCTTGCGATATTTCTCCATCAACTCTTCGGATCTGGTGCGCATGACGTCATTTGAACCAGCATGGATGACAAAAAGGGTATTTTCATTTGCATCCTTTGTGGTATCTTCGAAGGCTTCCACAATGTCGTCCACTCCAGCTCCTGGGATGCAAAATCTTTTTCGTTGATTTGGGACTCTGTCGCAGAACTCTTCGACCTGTCCTCGTAGGATGGAATCCCCAACGAGCCTGGTCTCCTCTGGTTCGTCTTCCATCTCTACCAATATCTCTCGTGTGTGTGTGTGTGTGTGTGTGTGTGTGTGTGTGTGTGTGTGTGTGTGTGCGTGTGCGTGTGCGTGTGTGTGTGCGTGTGTGTGTGTGTGTGTGTGTGGAGGACGGGTGGATGGTGGTAGTTGTGGTAGTAGTGCTGGTGATATTGGCAATAGTGTGGACATGGAGGCCTGGGTATTGCTGGCTGGTTGTGTGGCTGGTGAAAGGTGTACGACTGTACGTGTACAGGTGGAGGGGGGGGGGATGTGGTGGTGGTTGCTGTGGTGGGCATATGATGGTACGGTTGGGCAAATAAGTCGTTTCGCCACTGTCATTACCTTTTGGTCGCTGTGTGCTGTATCAATGTCTGTCAGATGTTGAATAGGGTGTGTAAAGATAGGAACATGACTTCATATCTCACTGGAAACGATGAATTAATGCTTAGTGTTGGTACCAATTATTGATGGAAATATACTTGGTGCCGCGACTCGCTTATTAGGGCAACTGTACTCTATAGTAGTGGCTACTAGCTGGTTGTTTTGGTGGTAGTATGGTAGCAGTTGTCGTAATGGTACTCTACTACTCGATGCAATACATGTGTCTGTGGTAGTTGTGATAGGGGTATATATATGGTAGTCATGGCAGTTGTCGGTATCACGTCTATCTGGAGCGTCGGTGGTGTTTAAGAGGGGTGA
>CM064521.1:57104977-57143836 GCA_032716605.1 Paralithodes platypus | reverse complement strand
AAATTTTCAGATTTAGAGGAACTAGTGTTTACTGAAAAATTATGATGTGATTGGTATAACAGAATCTTGGCTCAATACGTAGAATAGAGGACTTTTTAGCAGAGTATTCACTTCCCGGTTATGTAATGTTTGAGGAAAAGCCGAAATACATAAAAATGGAGGTGGCGTTTTATTTTATTTTAATCAAAGAAAGTCTTAACCCGACCCTCTTGGTCTAAAGCTCAAATTGTGGGAACGTCGACACATCTTGTGGTTGCTAATAAAGAATACTACAGGTACAAAAATAATAAACTTGCATTAATATCCAGACCTCCAGCTCAATCAGTGCAAACTGACCGAGAATATTGATGAACAACATTGCAGATGTAATTAATGACACAAGATACTGTAGCTTTTTTGGCGACTTGTTTGGTAATTTACCTGTGACCAAGGGGGGCGATACTCTTACTTCATCACACGTCCGAGACATGGACTCTTGTATGAACGAACTTGACGAGAGAGTTCGCATTTTATCAAAAATGTTCGGAACACCGAACCCGTGGTAATAACGTTCCTGACATTGTACTTGGGCAACAAACGAAGAATTAATATTAGAGAATTTGAATGTTGGTGATGAATGTCAGTAACAGCGACCATCGTACGATAACTTTTATCTTTAAAGTTTTACCTAGTAAACGAACCAAATAGTTTAGCATCCCCCCCGAAAAAGTCCCTAATTTTAAGAAAGCAAAACTTTCATAAACTAAGAAGCTAATGTTTAAAGAACTGACAGGAGCTTTTTAATTAACAATAACGGACATAAATACATCTTTGAAGTTATTCGGGAAACCACTGTTACCTAAAAGCAGTGCAAGACTGCATACCATCGAAAATACGGCATCCAGGCCATAATAATAAGCCCAAATGGTGGAATAAAGATATTTCAACTGCCGTGCTTTGCTACACAATTTGCTAATGATAGATTAAAATCCTCACAAAATGACGAAGAACGGGTGAAATTTGTAGAGCTACGACGCAAAGCCAACACGTTAATTAAGCAAAGTAAAAAGACCCTAGTTACATATTGCGAATCAAAGTAAAACAAACCCGAAATAATTCTATAGTTATATCAGAAAGAAAAACTTAGTTACTTCAACTGTTGGACCGTTAGTCGATGAAAATGGAGAATACACCAAAGACGAAGTACAAATGAGTAATGCCCTCAATACCTTCTTTGCATCAGTTTTTTACAACAGAAGACCTCAGTGATATCCCTACACCATCGCTGATTCAGATTGATAATTCAGATGTTCTAAGCAATATCACCGTTACAGAGAGAGAAGTATTGAATTGTTTAGATAAACTCAAGGTAAATAGAACGCCTGGACCTGATACAATCTCGCCTAGAGTTCTAAAGGAAGCTAAGGATGAGCTCTCCAAACCACTGATATTACTATTCAATAAATCCTTGCAGTCTGGAACTATGCCTGATCAGTGGAAGCTAGCCAACGTAACACCGATATTCAAAAAAGGCAGCAAATCCCTACCCAGTAACTATCGTCCAATTACCTTAACCTCAGTTGTATGTAAAATGCTAGAAACGGTCATAAGAGACAGACTCGTAAATCACTTGGAGGAAAATAACATACTTAAAGATACTCAACACGGCTTTCGTAAAAAACGTTCCTGTTTAACAAACCTCTTAGACTTCTTCCACGATATCCTCAACCTCTACGATGATAGTAAAGTTGTAGATATTTTACCTTGATTTTCAAAAGGCCTTTGACAAAGTTCCCCACAAACGTTTACTGCTAAAACTAAAAGCGCATGGAATACAAGACGGTGTGTTGAAATGGATAGAAAATTGGCTCAGCGACAGAAAGCAAAGAGTAGTCATAAACGGTAAGGCATCTAAATGGACCAATGTAAGTAGCGGGGTACCCCAGGGATCGGTACTAGGACCAATTATCTTTCTAATTTACATCAACGACATAGATGAGGGTCTCACCTGTACAATGTCAAAGTTTGCTGACGATACAAAAATTACAAATAGCGTACTCTCAAAAAGACAAGTTGACGATATGCAACACAATCTAGATAACTTGTCACATTGGGCCCAAATTTGGCAAATGAGTTTCAATGCGGATAAATGTAAAGTACTACATATCGGATACCTAAATGAGAAAGCAAACTATTCGATGAATGGCACTCAGTTTAAGAATGTAAACAGAGAAACCGATCTGGGAATAACAATATCGAGTAACCTAAAACCGAGTCAACAATGTTCAGAAGTTGTTAAGAAGGCAAACAAAATAATTGGCTCTATAGGCAGATCATTTGAGCATAAATCCAAAGACGTTATCCTAACCCTTTACAATTCCTTAGTCCGCCCTCTTCTGGAATACTGCGTTCAATGCTGGTGCCCTTATTACCAAAAAAGACATAAACAAGCTAGAACGAGTTCAACGTAGAGTTACCAAAATGATACCTAGCCTAAAGAACAAACCATACGAAGAGCGTCTTAGAGAATTTAATCTATTTCCTTTAACCCAGAGCAGATTAAGAGGTGACTTAATTCAAGTGTTCAAAATCATCAAAGGCATCGACAATATGAACTGTAGTAAGTACTTCACTATCGACCAATCTAATTACACGCCGGGAAACGGTTGCAAAATTATTGGTAAATCTTTCAACTCACACGAATCTAAGAATTTCTTCTTCAATCGAGTTGTCAACTTGTGGAATGGGCTTCCCCGAGACGTTATAGACTGCAGCACCGTTGATTCATTTAAATTCCGCCTAGACAAATATCTCGCATCAAACCCGCGACTATGAATGGTAAGGTGGGTGATAGGAAAGTTGAGGGAGTGGTGGGAGGGTGGGGGGTACCATCAGAGGTGAATGGGAATGGTAGTGCACTTGTGGACGTATGTGTGGGGAGGAGGCTGTGGATAGCCAACACCTTCTTCCGACACAGAATGATCCACAGGTACACGTGGAAACGGATGTTGACGATGAAGGATAAGACAGTGGTGGAACGAAAGTCATTGATTGATTATGTATGTGGGGATGAACGAATGAAGAAATCTGTGATGGATGCTAGGGTGTATAGGGGTATTGGAGGGGGTCTGTCTGATCATTATGTAGTGGTAGCTAAGGTTAGGTTACAAAAGAAGTGTGGTATGAGAGCGGGAGGGAGGCAGGGGAGAGGAGTGTGGAATGGTGAGGAGGCTGGAGATGTTTCAGGAGGAGGAATCAGGGAGGAGTAACAGGAGAGCAGTGGAAAGACGACTAGGTGGGTTCGACCTGGAAGTTATGGAGGAAGTGGAGGAGATGAGCAAGGTGTTTAAGGATGAGATCTGTGCAGCATGTGAGGAGGTGTGTGGAGTGAGGAGAAGAGGGAGGGGAGTGAAAGGTACAGCATGGTGGACAGAAGAGGTACGAATAGCTGTGGAAGAAAAGAAGAAAGCATATAGAGAGTGGTTGGGTAGCAGAGGGAATGAAGATTCCGAGAGACAGAAACGAGCGAGGTACGTGGAGAGTAAGAGGGTGGTGAAGAGAGTAGTGAAGGAAAGTAAAGAGAAGATTAGATGAGGAATTTGGAAGGAATCTGAGTGTAAAATGGAGGGAGAGTAAGAAACTGTTCTGGAAAGAAGTCAAGAAAGTTAGGGAAGGTAGCAAGGGAAACAGTAAGGGTGTGAGATAAGAATGGGAGAATGCTAGCTGAGAAGCAAGAGAGAGTCGAAAGATGGAGGGAGTAACTTCAGTGAGTTGCTAAATGAAAGGAATGAAGAGCCAGCAAACATAGTCTGGATATTGTATGGGAGGGAGAAGAAGAGAAGTAGTGGAGGAGGAGGTGGGGATCAGGAGGTCAGAAGTGTGGGAAGCCATGAAAAGAGTGAAGTTGGGCAAAGCACCAGGACCTGATGGAGTGTGTGGGGAAATGTTGAGGTATGGTGGTGAGATAGTGATAGAATGGGTATGGAAAATGTGCAAACTAGCATGGGAGAAGGGGAGTGCACCCGATGACTGGAAGACTGGCATAATAGTCCCCCTATATAAGGGCAAAGGGGAAAGAGGAGTGTGTGGTAACCACCGAGGAATATGTCTTCTAAGCGTAGTAGGGAAGGTATACAGTAGGGTAGTGATTGAGAGAGTGAGAGTGAGAACGGAGAAATGGATAGGCGACGATCAGGGAGGTTTTAGGAAGGGAAGATAATGTGTAGATCACATTTTTACCCTGAAATGAGTTGTGGAGAAGTATCTGGAAGAAGAAACAAAAGGTGTATGTTGCCTTTATGGACTTGGAGAAGGCCTATGACAGAGTGGATAGAGAAGGTTTGTGGAAAGTACTTAGAATATACGGAGTAGAGGGCAAGTTGCTGAAAGCAGTGAAGAGCATGTATGAGGGTGCAAAGGCGGCAGTACGTGTGGAGAGTGAGCAGAGCGAGTTCTTTGACCTGAATGTTGGTTTGAAACAGGGTGTGTGATGTCCCCGTGGTTGTTTACTGTATATATGGATGGAGTTATGAAAGAAATACTATCAAGAGCAGTGGATGTTGGTGTATCGCTGAAAAGGGAGGGAATTGAGTGGAAGCTACCTATACTGCTGTTTTGCAGATGATACAGTTCTGATGAGTGATAATGAATGGGAGTTGCAGGGTCGGTAAATGAGTTTGGAACAGTGTGCGAAAAACGGAATTTGCAAGGTAATACGGGGAAGAGCAAGGTTATGGTCTTCGAAAGGGGTGAAGTCACAGAGTGTGAGGTGAAGCTGAACGGTCAGGCTATGGAGATCGTCAACTCTTTTAAGTATCTGGGCAGTGTGTTGAGTAAAGATGGGACTATGGATGAAGAGGTGCAGGAGAGGGTACAACAGGGGAAGAGGGTTGTAGGAACGCTAAAAGCAGTAACAAAAAATAGGGTGGTCAGTATGGAAGTGAAGAAGTCCTTGCATGACAGTGTGGTAATCCCGACACTGACTTACGGAAGCGAAGCATGGACGTTGGTTGAGAGACTCAGACCAAGAGTGAGAGCAGTGGAAATGAATTACTTAAGGAGTGCGTGCGGAGTTACATGGAGGGATAGACAGACTAATGAGGAAGTAAGAATGAGGTGTGGTGTGGAGGTAGATGTGCTGGAAAGTGTGAAAAGGAACAACTTGAGATGGTTCGGCCATATGGAACGTATGGAAAGCGATAGAATGACTAAGAGGGTGTATGAGAGCGAGGTGGAGGGACAGAGGGGGAGAGGTAGACCGAATATGAGGTGGAAGGATGGAGTGAGTAAGTACATGAACGAAGGTGGTGCTGGTTGGGGGGAGGGGCGTCGACTGACTGGGGACAGAGGTGCATGGGGGCGGTTCGTTCGTGGCCACCCCTTCGGGGATCACGGCGTCAGGCAATAGATAGATAGATAGAAACCCGCGACTGACTGCGTTTGTAAATGAATAACTTTATTTTATCCTCCCCTCAGTTACTAACCCATATGTCCCCTACTAACTTCCTAGTCCTGCCGCGTTAGTGGCAGGGTAGTAGTTCCCTTTCCAATGTTCCCTTACCCACTCTAAACCACTGCTTGGACACTTGATTCTCAGTGTTTTGGAGGACAAGCAGCCTATAAGGGTCACTAGATCTGTTGTTGCTTGATTTCCTTTGTACTCACTCACTCACTCTCTCTCTCTCTCTCTCTCTCTCTCTCTCTCTCTCTCTCTCTCTCTCTCTGCATAAAAAGGATGTTCCGAAGAAAGTAGCTTAAGAAATTTGGTTGGATTTAGAAATCCTTCTTTTTTTTTCTTACTTTTTTTTTGTGGGTATATTTGTCTTCTTTATTTTTTTTCTTCTTGTATTTATGTTTTTTGTATTCTGCACATATTCCTGCCCCGGTTGACACACTGCCTCCAGACACGCGCGCCCCCCCCCCCCCCCCCCCGACTTACCACATCTATTTGGACTTGTGTTGAAATAAAAGTTTCTGCATTTATAATATTGTGTGGGTGCCTGGCGAGCCAGTTTGGTGGGTGGGGGTGGGGGGATTATGTAGGGAGGATCTTGGTGTGTGTGTGTGTGTGTGTGTGTGTGTGTGTGTGTGTGTGTGTGTGTGTGTGTGTGTGTGTGTTGTGGTTGTTGTGTGTGTGTTTGTGTGTGTGTGTGTGTGTGTGTGTGTGTGTGTGTGTGTGTGTGTGTGTGTGTGTGTGTGTGTGTGTACACCCAGTGTGTAACCTTTTTCTTCGTCTTGAATATATTTACAAATTACTGTAGCCTATATATTGAATATAACTATCTATCTATCTATCTGTCTATCTAGTGAGGGAGCTAGTAAGAATGAGTGAGAGAGCCTCATTAGGGTTTTGCGACCGATTTTCAGGAAAGCGAATTTTTTGGCGGCGGCTGTTGTCCTTTTGAAAACCTTTTGGCGACTGTGAAAAAGAAGATAAATAAAAACCCTTTCCTTTCCCGGGAGGCTGGCCATTCAGAGGAGCCCAGCTGTGATTGGCTGCCTTTTGATCGGGACCAATAGACCCTTCTTTTCGCCCACATAAGTTTTCGCCCACGTATTTTTTACACTTATCTTTTCGCCCACAAGTTTTACCCCACATATCTTTTCGCCCACATAAGTTTTTACCCCACATATCTTTTCGCCCCCCTAAGTTTTACCCCACATATCTTTTCGCCCACATATTTGTACCCCACATTATCTATTCGTCCACATATCTTTTCGCCCAAAGGTTTTCGTCCACGCATTTTTTTTCCGCCACATATTTTTTCGCCCACTTGTATTTTTGTTCACAAGTAACTTCGTCCCCAAGTTAGGCCTATTTCCCCTGTAAGTTTTTTTCTTCTTCACCCACAACCATTTCGTCCACAATCTTTATCGTCCATATCAATATTCGTCCGGAGGTGTCGTTTGCTTGCAAATGTTTTCGATCGCAATTTTGTTTGTTATCTCTCCGCAAGTTATCCTGCCTACAATATTCTCTCTCTCTCTTTCTCTTTCTCTCTCTCTCTCTCTCTCTCTCTCTCTCTCTCTTCTCTCTTTTCTCTCTCTCTCTCTCTCTCTCTCTCTCTCTCTCTCTCTTTTCTCTCTCTCTCTCTCTCTCTCTCTCAGTAAATATCCCAATAATGAGTCGATTATATGCTTCCCGTTGGGCCATGAAGAGAGGATGGATATTTCACCTACATTTAGACGATTTTATGAAGTTTAGGAAGGATATATATTAGCGAAAAGGATTAATTATGATAATCTGTAACCCTTTAATAGGTAGACCTCCTTCCTAACCTGAATATAATCGTCCAATAATTTCCATAAAATACTGACATGCATTATATACTTAACCGGTTGACTAAGCTGTATACATGTTATCCTCCAACTAAACAGACCAATATATACTGTACACTCACCTGAGATGTCAGTTTATCCAATGATGTGGTTCTTATATAAATGTGTTGACAATTATTGGCCGTACCTGCAAAGAAAAATAATATATATTAACATACTAAAGTAGTTAACCTACTGTATATGAGTTTTGCAATGAATTATTCAATGAATAATGATAGTTAAGGGGAGGTAGTTAGTTTGTTCCCTACGTTTTCATCAAGCTTAAAATTACACCCCCTTGAGCCCCTTTCAAGATAAATTTGTACATTTTTCGGTAGAAAAATGTCCCGGCTGAAAGCCGGTTCCTCTTAAATTACAGACTCGCTATCGCTCGCCAGGATAAAATCGACATCTAAAGGGCACGAAAGTTCTTAAAATTGACAGAAATGGGTCGAAAGTTCTTAAAATCGTCAAAATAACGGGGCGAACGTCTTAAAATTAGAAAAGCAATGGGGCTAAACATGAGGGAGAAAGGAGTCAAGAAAAAAAATCCCTCCAGTGGAAATCTCCCCTTTAGTGTAACACTGTATATTTGTAAATAATGTTGTTTTTCTGTTTTTATCAACATACAATTGACAGTACATGTAGCATACAGGTAATTTGACAGTAAATGTAGCATACAGGTAATTTGACAGTAAATGTAGCAAACAGGTAATTTGACAGTAAATGTAGCATACAGGTAATTTGACAGTACATGTAGCATACAGGTAATTTGACAATAAATGTAGCATACAGGTAATTTGACAGTAAATGTAGCATGCAGGTAATTTGACAGTAAATGTAGCATACAGGTAATTTGACAGTAAATGTAGCATACAGGTAATTTGACAGTAAATGTAGCATACAGGTAATTTGACAATAAATGTAGCATACAGGTAATTTGACAGTAAATGTAGCATACAGGTAATTTGACAGTAAATGTAGCATACAGGTAATTTGACAGTACATGTAGCATACAGGTAATTTGACAATAAATGTAGCATACAGGTAATTTGACAGTAAATGTAGCATGCAGGTAATTTGACAGTAAATGTAGCATACAGGTAATTTGACAGTAAATGTAGCATACAGGTAATTTGACAGTAAATGTAGCATACAGGTAATTTGACAATAAATGTAGCATACAGGTAATTTGACAGTAAATGTAGCATACAGGTAATTTGACAGTAAATGTAGCATACAGGTAATTTGACAGTACATGTAGCATACAGGTAATTTGTTTGTTTATTACAGGCATTGGCTTTAAAACCTGTGTATTACATAACTCTAGAAATACAGACTATTTATACTTATTTTGTTCTTTATAAACCACCCCCGTAATTCATATATTATAATAAGTGCATTGCTTCCTCTTATCAATTGTTCCTTTTGTCTTTACAGGTACTGTACTGTGAAGGGGGTGACTGGATTGGCTGACAAGACTATTATGTAAATACCGGGGTGAGGAAACTACCATCTTCTTGGCTATATGGAGTCGCGAGTGAGTTTAAACCTTTATTATTATTATTATTATTATTATTATTATTATTATTATTATTATTATTATTATTTTGTTTATTTTTATTTTTTTTAGGGGGAAGGGACGGGTTGGAGATGTGAAATTGAACTGTGTTATGTTTGTGTTTTGGTTGAAGGGGCATAGACAGGTTTCAGATGTGAATTTAAACGGCTTTATGTTCGGTTTTTGGTGAGGGGATTAGACAGATTGGAAATGTGAATTTGAAGTGCTGTATATTTGTTTTGTTTTTATTGTGTGTGTGTGTGGGGGGGGGGGGGGGGCATACAAAGGATGGAGATGTGAATTTGAACTGTTTTATGTTTTTTTTTTTTGTTAGAGGGGACAGGATGTATGCATCTCTTCGTTAATATTCCGAACATTATCTGGCCCGACGTCTTGTGAGTTATTATGGTATTTTGTTTAAGGGGGGATGGGTGTATTTATTTGCTCATTTTTGTATATATATATATATATATATATATATATATATATATATATTTTTTTTTTTTTTTTTTTTTTTTTTTTTTTTTTTCTCCTCTGTAGACCTTCCAACTTTAAAAAACAAATTATTAGATCCCCTTCTAGATTAATTTATATATTTTTCGGTAGAAAAATGTCCCGGTCGAAGGCCGGTTCTTCCAAATTTACAGGCTCACTATCGTTCGCCAGGAAACAAATCGACACCTAAATAGCACGAAAGGTCTAAATAATGACTAAGAAATGGGTCGAAAAGTCTTAAAATCAACAAACTAATAGAGCAAACATCTTAATATCTGAAAACTAATGGGGGTCAACACGAGGGAGAAGGGGATCTATAAAAACGACCCATCTCCCCATACATGTCCTATATCACCTTACCCTCTCATTCTATCCTGACATGCTATCATGTTTAGGAATCAAAGGACTACACACAATTTAGCTATTCTTTTATCACGCCGTGGTGTAGTTGGTTAAAGCATGGACAGTCCTGAATGTCGGTGGTTCGAGCCCGGCTGAGAGTATATATATATATATATATATATATATATATATATATATATACTGTATATGATAAGGATAATGATGGAAAAGACGCTTGGAAACATCTTGAAATTTATTGTCGATTTTTCGGCACCTCACGGAGCCATCTTCAGGAGTAATACAGAACCTAAATAGAGCATACACTCTAGAATCATACAAAACAACTGGTTCTACACAATGTAATATTTATATATAAAGAAAACGAACACGACGTGTATAGTGATATATGCAACTAATCAATATATACCGTTATACAGAGCGGTCGCGAAACATTTCCCCATAAGGAATTGCTGTGTATTGCCTATAGGGTATTCCTATATATTTGATCTGCATCTGTATGTGGTAACCCAGGTTCGAATCCCGGTGGATCACATGCTTGATTTCATTAATTTCTTTGGGAGGTGTTTGGTGTTGGAGTGAAATATATAAAAATAGATTCTTCAGCTCTCTCCTGTAAATACACAGGAATTCACTATGGGGAAGTGTTTCGCGACCGCTCAGTATAAATTATATATACAATATATATACTGTTATATACTGTATATGTTTTGTTTCCCTTGAGCTGATCCGGCTTTGATAATAGCCAGCGAGAACACAGTATAAATATCTAACACCTCCGATGTATCAGTAAGACCCTTTTAATATTTAACACTTGGAAGCAAAAACGGGGTGCAAGTTTAAATGGCCGAGTTTTAAATGGAGAGCTGTTAAAGGCGATGTTACCTAATACTTTGACTGCGTTTTTCAAGGAGCGTCTCTCTCTCTCTCTCTCTCTCTCTCTCTCTCTCAACATTTCGTGGAGCAGTTGCATTGGTATCGGAAACTTGACTGAACGCAGATTAAGTGTGATGCTTGAATGTTTATAACACTTGTCTATTAAGGGGGCCCACCTCCTCTTTTTTCCCTCTCTCCTTCTCTCTTTGGGTTGGTATCCATTCGGTCCCATTCAGCCCACTGTTTTAAGACGTTTATCCCTATCCAGGTGTCGATTTTTTCCTGGCGAGCAGTAGCCAGCCAGCATATTTAGAAACATGTTTTTGACAGCAGGCTTGATTTGTACATTTTTCAATAGAAAAATGTCTCCGGCGAAGCTGGATTTCTTCATATAATGCTGCCTCGCTATCGCTCGACAGGAAGAAATCAGCACCTGGATGGGGATAAACATCTTAAAAACAGTAGGCTGAAGGGGGCCGAATGGACACAAGGCAGAGAAAGAGAGAAGAGGAGAAAAACAGAGCAGGCCACCCCCCCTTAAAACAGAGCAGGCCACCTCCCCTTAAAACAGAGCAGGCCACCCCCCCCCCTTAAAACAGAGCAGGCCCCCCCCCCTTAAAACAGAGCAGGCCCCCCTTAAAACAGAGCAGGCCACCCCCCCTTAAAACAGAGCAGACCGCCCCCCCCTTAAAACAGAGCAGGCCAACCCCCCCTTAAAACAGAGCAGACCACCCCCCCCCCTTAAAACAGAGCAGGCCACCCCCCCTTAAAACAGAGCAGGCCATCCCCCCTTAAAACAGAGCAGGCCACCCCCCCTTAAAACAGAGCAGGCCACCCCCCCCCCCTTAAAACAGAGCAGGCCCCCCCCCTTAAAACAGAGCAGGCCCCCCCCTTAAAACAGAGCAGGCCCCCCCTTAAAACAGAGCAGGCCACCACCCCTTAAAACAGAGCAGGCCACCCCCCTTAAAACAGAGCAGGCCACCCCCCCCCTTAAAACACAGAGCAGGCCACCCCCCCCCCCTTTTAAAACAGAGCAGGCCACCCCCCTTAAAACAGAGCAGGCCACCCCCCCTTAAAACAGAGCAGGCCACCCCCCCCTTAAAACAGGCAGGCCACCCCACCTTAAAAACAGAGCAGGCAACCACCCCCCTTAAAACAGAGCAGGAACCCCCCCTTTAAAACAGAGCAGACCACCCCCCCCCCCTTAAAACAGAGCAGGCCACCCCCCCCCTTTAAAACAGAGCAGGCCACCCCCCCCCTTAAAACAGAGCAGGCCCCCCCCCTTAAAAACAGAGCAGGCCCCCCCCTTAAAACAGAGCAGGCCCCCCCCTTAAAACAGAGCAGGCCCCCCCCCTTAAAAACAGAGCAGGCCCCCCCTTAAAAACAGAGCAGGCCACCCCCCCTTAAAACAGAGCAGGCCACCCCCCCTTAAAACAGAGCAGGCCACCCCCCCTTAAAACAGAGCAGGCCCACCCCCCTTTAAAACAGAGCAGGCCACCCCCCTTAAAACAGCAGGCCACCCCCCCTTAAAACAGAGCAGGCCACCCCCCCTTAAAACAGAGGCAGGCCACCCCCCCCCCTTTAAAACAGAGCAGGCCACCCCCCCCCTTAAAACAGAGCAGGCCACCCCCCTTTAAAACAGAGCAGGCCACCCCCCCCCCCTTAAAACAGAGCAGGCAGGCCACCCCCCCCCCCTTAAAACAGAGCAGGCCACCCCCCCCCTTTAAAACAGAGCAGGCCACCCCCCCTTTAAAACAGAGCAGGACACCCCCCTTAAAACAGAGCAGGCCATTCCCCCTTAAAACAGAGCAGGCCACCCCCCCTTAAAACAGAGCAGGCCACCCCCCTTAAAACAGAGCAGGCCACCCCCCCTTAAAACAGAGCAGGCCATCCCCCCTTAAAAACAGAGCAGGCCACCCCCCCTTAAAACAGAGCAGGCCACCGCCCTTAAAACAGAGCAGGCCATCCGCCCTTAAAACAGAGCAGGCCACCCCCCTTAAAACAGAGCAGGCCATCCCCCCTTTTAAAACAGAGCAGGCCACCCCCCTTAAAACAGAGCAGGCCACCCCCCTTAAAACAGAGCAGGCCACCCCCCCCTTAAAACAGAGCAGGCCACCCCCCTTAAAACAGAGCAGGCCACCCCCCTTAAAACAGAGCAGGCCACCCCCCTTAAAACAGAGCAGGCCACCCCCCCCTTAAAACGGAGCAGGTCACCCCCTTAAAACAGAGCAGGCCACCCCCCCTTAAAACAGAGCAGGCCACCGCCCCTTAAAACAGAGCAGGCCACCCCCCCTTAAAACAGAGCAGGCCATCCCTCCCCCCCCCCCCACCCCCTTAAAACAACCAGCCGGGCATTGGTGTAAACTATTGCCATAAAGTGGGTTAGTGTACCGCGGACTTATCTACCTGGGGGGGCAGAGGGTGGTTTATAATGCAGGTGTAAGGCCAGGTGTAGGGGGTAGTGCTTGGGTTTATAATACAGGTGTAAGGCCAGGTGTAGGGGGTAGTGCTTGGGTTTATAATACAGGTGTAAGGCCAGGTGTAGGGGGTAGTGCTTGGGTTTTTTGGTCTATTTATATGTGTTTTTAATATGTGTTTGTTTCCTCGCTAGACCCCCTTTCAATATGTATTTGTATATTTTCCAGTATAAAAATGTCCAGGCCGAAGGCCGCTTACTCTACAAATTACAGGCTCGCTATCGCTCGCAGGAAAAAATCAACACCTAAATGGCACGAAAGGTTTTAAAATTGACAATGAAATGGGGCGAAAGTTCTTAAAATCGCTAAACTAATGGGTCGAACGTCTTAATATCTCAAAACTAATAGGGCTAAACATAGTGAGAAGGGGGGACCAGAAAAACGACCCATCTCCCCTTAAATCCAACTGTCCCAGGTTACACAGACACGCACACACAGCATGGCCCGGGTAAGATAGCGTGTGCGGGTTATAGGTGCACATGGGGGTTTATACATACACACATAGCAGGGGATATGTGCATTCCTTATACATACACACACAGCAGCAATATGTGCACACCTTATACATACACACACAGCAGGGAATATGTGCATTCCTTATACATACACACACAGCATCAATATGTGCACACCTTATACATACACACACAGCAGGGGATATGTGCATTCCTTATACATACACACACAGAAGGTGATATGTGCACACCTTATACATACACACACAGCATCAATATGTGCACACCTTATACATACACACACAGCAGGCGATATGTGCACACCTTATACATACACACACAGCAGCGATATGTGCACACCTTATACATACACACACAGCAGACAATATGTGCACACAGCTGTTTAAACATACACGCACATCAGACCATATGTGCACACAGGGAATTTTACATACACACACAGCAGGCAATATGTGCACACAGAACACGCACATACAGTACACATACAAAAGGCGCAGATACATTATAAATATTCTGTACATACACACATATACAGTACACATGCAGAATTATACACACACATTCATATACATACATAACCTAACGTAATTATACACACGCATACAAAAGGCACATATACATTTGTCTTTGTATTATAAGTGATAAATACCGATTTAATGAGAACATACATTGATGACGATATTCTCTCTCTCTCTCTCTCTCTCTCTCTCTCTCTCTCTCTCTCTCTCTCTCTCTCTCTCTCTCTCTCTCTCTCTCTCCCTCTCTCTCTCCCTCTCCCTCTCTCTCTCTCTCTCTCTCTCTCTCTCTCTCTCTCTCTCTCTCTCTCTCTCTCTCTCTCTCTCTCTCTCTCTCTCTCTCTCTCTCTCTCTCTCTCTCTCTCTCTCTCTCTCTAAAGTAGCGGGGTACCCCAGGGATCGGTACTAGGACCAATTCTCTTTCTAATTTACATCAACGACATAGATGAGGGTCTCACCTGTACAATCTCAAAATTTGCTGACGATACAAAAATTGCAAATAGCGTACTCTCAAAAGAACAAGTTGACGATATGCAACACAATCTAGATATATTGTCATGTTGGGCCCAAATTTGGCAAATGAGTTTCAATGCGGATAAATGTAAAGTACTACATATCGGATACCTAAATGAGAAAGCAAACTATTTGATGAATGGCACTCAGCTTAATAATGTAAACAGAGAAACCGATCTGGGAGTAACAATATCGAGTAACCTAAAACCGAGTCAACAATGTTCAGAAGTTGTTAAGAAGGCAAACAAAATAATTGGCTTTATAGGCAGGTCATTTGAGCATAAATCCAAAGAAGTTATCCTAACCCTTTACAATTCCTTAGTCCGCCCTCTTCTGGAATACTGCGTTCAATCCTGGTGCCCTTATTACCAAAAAGATATAAACAAGCTAGAACGAGTTCAACGTAGAGTTACCAAAATGATACCTAACCTAAAGAACAAACCATACGAAGAGCGTCTTAGAGAATTAAATCTATTTCCTTTAACCCAGCGCAGATTAAGAGGTGACTTAATTCAAGTGTTCAAAATCATCAAAGGCATCGACAATATGAACTGTAGTAAGTACTTCACTATCGACCAATCTAATTACACGCGGGGAAACGGTTGCAAAATTATTGGTAAATCTTTTAACTCACACGAATCTAAGAATTTCTTCTTCAATCGAGTTGTCAACTTGTGGAATGGGCTTCCCCGAAACGTTATAGACTGCATCACCGTTGATTCATTTAAACTCCGCCTAGACAAATATCTCGCATCAACCCGCGACTGACTGCGTTTGTAAATGAATAACTTTATTTTATCCCCCCCTCAGTTACTAACCCATCTGTCCCCTGCTAACTTCCTAATCCTGCCACGGACATTAGTTCCAGGGCAGTAATTCCCTTTCCAATGTTCCCTTACCCACTCTAAACCACTGTTTGGACACTTGATCCTCAGTGTTTTGGAGGACAAGCAACCTAGAAGGGTCACTAGATCTGTTGTTGCTTGATTTCCTTTGTACTCCTTTGTACTCTCTCTCTCTCTCTCTCTCTCTCTCTCTCTCTCTCTCTCTCTCTCTCACACACACAATTTACTCCAGCGTGTAGAGATATTTTTGCCCACTTTAATTTGTCAGAACCAGATGATACCCTAGGCACTCCAGAACGACTCTGTATATATATTTAATCTAACACAAGACTAAATCTCTCTAAAATAAAACTGTACATGTTGAAGATATAATGAAAAATGTAGTGTCTCAATTACAGAATAGAAGATATAGAGTATATATATATATATATACACACAGTATATGTACGTGTGTGTGTGTACTGTATATTACAAATGAGAAAGTAATTACTTAAGCTTTGGTAACTAATTTAGTTTTTAACTAATACCGCGAAAGACACTTTAATTAGAAATATGGAAGACTTCCTCAATTGCAGAGGCGTTGTGTGTAAAAATACCTAATTATTTTGAAGGGGAGGTCTTTAGTTTGTTCCCTAGACCTCCATCAAGCTTATAATTACACCCCCTAGATCCCCTTTCAAGATAGATTCGTAAATTTTTCGGTAGAAAAATGTCCCGGCCTCTAAAATTACAGGCTCTATCGTTCGCTAGGAAAGAAATGACCCCTAAATGGCACGAAAGGTCTTGAAAATTTACAGAAATGGGGCGAAAGTTCCTTAAATCGCCAGAGAAAGGGGGTGGACGTCCTAGAATATGAAAACAAATGGGGCTATGCATGAGGGAGAAAGGGGTCCAGAAAAACGACCCATCTCCCCTTAAAAGTAACCCTTTACTCTAGATAACACATCCAAATTCCCATGCTGAATACAATCGCCTGCAAGTAAGGGATGAATGACACAAATAACTGACGTCAACTGATCGAAAGGGTTGCGAGGGAGTAGAAAGGAAATAAAGCCACAACAGATCTAGTGACCCTTCTAGGCTGCTCGTCCTCCAAATACTATAGTCTGTTTATTCCCAGCTGATGGTAAATTGCCATGTTACTATCTTGATTACTCCGCTGTTATGCACAGTTTGTATCGAAATCTGTTGTTGATTATTAACTTCTATAACTCAACCCTTTCTGATCGAAAGGGTTGAGAGAGAGTGAGAGTGAGATACTACATATAGTGGATGGACCAGGTGCCCCAAATTAAGGTGATTTGTACCACTTGGGGGGGGGCAAATGCCCACTATTTTTTTTGAAAGAGCTATATCCCTAGATAATATTTCTGCATGATAGCCCTGCAGATCAAGTAGCTTAACAGAGTTATGAGGCCCAACATTAAAAACGCCTCCCGAAATCTGTATGTTGAGAAAATTCAATATATGGTAATAAAACACAAATGGGGAGCTTAACTATAGTCTTATTCCTCATGATATATCTCATAAATAATGCACCTATGTATCTTAAGTATAAATTAATTGTATTTTCCAATCCAACATGGCTGCCAAATCCAAGATGGCCCACAGGGTCTGGAACAACACACCGTGTGAGTGGTATAGCCGTACAGCAAAGAGTGTTTGGACCACATCTTCCAAAGGAGTCACTCCCCTCAGTTCCAAAGATGAAACAGCGATCTCTCACAGTCGAAAGCAAGCCTTTACCATCGTACATATCAGGAGACCGTGTTGGACCAAAACCTCTACAGATTCAACAGACTGAAACAGAGTCACAACTGACACAATTGCACAGAGCTCAAAACAAGAATTTGCTTTGGATCCTGACAAGACAAGTAGAACCTTCTAACCAGACTGTTTCTAGCTGGACTGGCTTCAACATATGTACCAGAGACAAAGTGATGGTATCTCCGGACATTGTAGCTTACTTACCTACAATCAATGCGCCAGCAACAGAAATGTCTACAGTCTTTGAAGCACTAAACCAGACAGAATTGATGAGAAGAAGTTGAAGCTGGATGATATTGTTGTTGTAATGGACCAGGCTCTCTATGCAAAAGCCACTGAAATAATGTGGAGAAGTCAGGAGAGATATGCCCATATAGTCATAAGGTTGGGCACATTCCATACAATTTTGACCATACTTGCTGTTCTTGGAAAGCGATATGAGGATGCTGAATTGCGTGACCTCTGCATAGAATCTGGTCTGATTGTTCAGGTGTCTATAACCAGTGTATTAGATGGGAAGGTGTACAACCGTGCAGTGCGGGTTCACAAAGCGATCTATGAAGGCTTGGCAAGAATGGCCTGGAAAGGGTTCCTTCCCTGGATGCAAGAAAAACATCCAAATATGATGGAGACTGTCACAGCGCTGATGGTGCAGATCGAGGCGCTGCATGACAATATGTGTCAGAATACCTTTGATAAACTGATTGAACACGATGACTTGGTGCAGGTGGCTGATATGTGGAACCAATACCTGGAACACCTTCGGCACAGCAATGGTGATTTATCTGCATTGTGGATGTCATACCTAGACATAGTAGGAGATATCTTGCTAGGCCTCATACGGGCATCCAGGGAGGGCAACTGGCAGTTACACCTTGTAGCTGTACGCAAGATGATTCCATGGTGCTTCAGTTATGATCGAATAAATTATGCAAGATATCTTCCAGCTTACTATGCCCAAATAGATCATCTCCAAATAGATCATCCTAAGACATATCAACACTTCAGCAGTGGTGGATTATCAGTGCAGCTCAGGGGAAACAATCCTTCAGCAGTGGTGGATTATCAGTGCAGCTCAGGGGCAACAATCCTTCAGCAGTGGTGGATTATCAGTGCAGCTCAGGGGCAACAATCCTTCAGCAGTGGTGGATTATCAGTGCAGCTCAGGGGCAACAATCCTTTAGCAGTGGTGGATTATCAGTGCAGCTCAGGGGCAACAATCCTTCAGCAGTGGTGGATTATCAGTGCAGCTCAGGGGCAACAATCCTTCAGCAGTGGTGGATTATCAGTGCAGCTCAGGGGCAACAATCCTTTAGCAGTGGTGGATTATCAGTGCAGCTCAGGGGCAACAATCCTTCAGCAGTGGTGGATTATCAGTGCAGCTCAGGGGCAACAATCCTTCAGCAGTGGTGGATTATCAGTGCAGCTCAGGGGCAACAATCCTTTAGCAGTGGTGGATTATCAGTGCAGCTCAGGGGCAACAATCCTTCAGCAGTGGTGGATTATCAGTGCGGCTCAGGGGCAACAATCCTTTAGCAGTGGTGGATTATCAGTGCAGCTCAGGGGAAATAATCCTTTCGGACGGATTCCTGTTCATCAGACAACAGAGTGACGATTAACAAGGACACCAAAACAGCTGGAGGAACAACAAAATTCAGCCAAAAGTCTGGAGCTGTGAGAAGATTTTATCTCACTGCTGAACATCGCAGTGGCTTCCTTGGACATCTAAGAGCAATGACTCACACAAACAGATCAATGCTGAGTCATTCAGAGTTGCAAAAACCCCGCATAGAAAAAGATGAGAAGAATGTAGCCGCTGTCACAGAGGTACTAGAAAACTGGATAAACCCATTTGAAGGAAACGAAGAACTAGTCTGCATCTCAACGGCAGCCACCAAAGAAATACGAGACGATTTGATGAATGCTTATATCAAGGGTGAAGAGGCATATTCTAACTTCAAGCAACACAGACTGGAAAGTGATCCTCCTCTCAAGAAGTTTCATGAACCAATTGCAAAGAATAAACTGAAAACGTTCTCAAGCCTTAGTCGAAAGAAACAGACTCAAGTTAATGGCAAGTCTATCATCTTGAAGACAGATAGGTCACTCTTTGGCAGAATGGTTGTGATTGCCCAAAGCAGAAATCTGGATATGAAAGCAGTTTTTTCACATCCACTCGGACCTCTACTATGGTCTCTAGCGACTCCTGAAGGCACCTTTAGAAAAACAACTAAATCTGTGCTTGGAATAAAATTGCAGAAACTTGCAGCCCATGGAGATGCAATTTCACATCATGCAGCTGTAGTCATTGATGGCATGAATCTGGTCCAGAAAGTTAGAAATGATTTAGCAACCTTTGGTGATATTGCTGATACCATTCATGGGATGATTTGCCAACAGGGACAAGAGAGCAACAGAATAGATGTTGTTTTTGACACTTACAAAGAAGTCTCCATCAAGAATGCCGAGAGGTCACACAGAGGAAAAGAACGAGGACTTCAGCTGCAGAATATAAGTGCTCCCCAACTTGTACGGCAGTGGAGGAAATTCTTGACACAAACTAACAACAAGACTAGCCTGATAAAGTTTCTTGTGAAGTAATGGCAGAAAACCATCTACACTCAGAAGTTACGAGGAAAAATGCTATTTGTGGCCCACAATGACAAATGTTGGAGGATCACAGCAGAACATTCAGAAGAAGTTGAATCACTATCAAGTACCCATGAAGAAGCAGACGGGCGCATGTTGTTGCATGCTGCCCATGCAGCAGAAGAAGGTTTTGAAGCCATCGTCATCTGCTCAGAAGATACAGATGTCTTGGTACTCTGCTTGGCACTTAGTAAACACATTAATGCACCTATGTTCCAGAAGTGCGGGACCCAGACGCGTACCAAACTAATTGACATAAGTAAAATTGCATCTGCTCTTGGGGTTGAAGTGTGCAAGGCACTCATTGGACTACATTCATTCACCGGATGTGATTCTGTGAGTGCATTTTCAGGAAAAGGAAAGGTGCGTGCATTGGAAATAGTAAAGAAGAATGCAGATGCCAGAGATGCCTTTATTCAGTTGGGGGAGAACTGGACAATTACACCAGAACTATTCAGCAAGCTACAAAAATTCACCTGTCTGCTATATGCCAGCAAACCAGCAACGTCTGACATTGACGAGTTGCGCTACAACTTATTCTGTACAAGAAAGGGAGAAATAGAATCACACCAATTGCCGCCCTGCAAGGACTGCTTGTTCAAGCATTCCCAACGAGCAAACTATCAAGCAGCTATTTGGAGAAGGAGTCTTCAAGCTGACCCTAAAAGTCAAAGTCCTCATGGGAACGGATGGAAAATAGAAACTGAAGATGGACAGCAGTGTCTACGGATCGACTGGATGACAGGATCTCCTGCCCCTGAAGCTGTGTTGAAATTGATAGCTTGCAAGTGCTCCCGTTCATGTCACCCTCGTGTCTGTGTTTGTATGGCAAATGGACTGAAGTGCACAGACGTGTGTCGACTGTGTGAATGCAGCAATCAACCATTAGACGACATGGATTTGGATCCCATCTTCGAAAATGATGATTATGATGATGATGATGATGATGATGATGAAGTAGAATCATATTGCAGTTAGATGGTTTTGAAAAAAACATCGGTTAATAGGTATTCATAGAGTTAATAGAAATTTGATATGTTTCAATTAGTAGACTTTAATTATTGATAGTATACCTTGAAAGTTTTGAGGCAACAGAGTTTTTGTGACTATTTGTGGTAGAGAGTACATAATTGTTTTATACAAAAATAACAATTAATTTGTGGGTGGTTGGAGTTAAGAGCAAAAATTTAAAAAATTTAAGTGAAGGAATGATTGAATTTATAAATTTGGTGTGGAAAATACACGTTTTTTTCATTAAGTTTGATACGTTTACATTTACATTAGGTATAAATCTAAATCGCCACATTTGCACATTTTTATTTTACGTTAATTAAAAAGGGCTGCCATATTTTTTCTGATGGCAAACTTGGATGAGTAAATGTTCAAGATGTTTTATTTTATGAATGTATGAATACTTACTTCTAAAAATATAATATTCAATGTTTAATCACATATATCTGGGGATGATATTGTTTTCGTAACAATCAACAGTTGTTTGCGGCCTTCGTGGATTGAAGCGGCCATCTTGGATTTGGCAGTCATTTTGGATTGGAAAATACAATTAATTTATACTTAAGATACATAGGTGCATTATTTATGAGATATATCATAAGGAATAAGACTATAGTTAAGCTCCCCATTTGTGTTTTATTACCATATATTGCATTTTCTCAACATACAGATTTCGGGAGGCGTTTTTAATGTTGGGCCTCGTAACTCTGTTGAGCTACTTGATCCGCAGGGCCATCATGCAGAAATATTATCTAGGGGACATAAATCTTTAAAAAAAATATAGTGAGCATTTGACCCCCCCCCCCCCTCCCCCAAGTGGTACAAATCACCCTGATTGGCCTATCTACTAATATTATACTGTGTACGGTACCATGTTCCAAGTATAAGTACCGTAGTCTACAATTCTAGAACATTAAGGGGAGATTTCCACTTGAGGGATTTTTTTTTCTTGACTCCTTTCTCCCTCATGTTTAGCCCCATTATTTTTTTTCGAATTTTAAGACGTTTGCCCCATTATTTTGACGATTTTAAGAACTTTCAACCCATTTCTGTCAAAGACCTTTCGTGCCATTTAGGTGTCGATTTTATTCTGGCGAGCGATAGCGAGCCTGTAATTTAAGAGGAACCGGGACATTTTTCTACCGAAAAATTTACAAATTTATCTTGAAAGGGGCTCAAGGGGGTGTAATCTTAAGCTTGAAGGATATCTTGGGACCACACTAAAAACCTCCCCTTAAGGGGAGATGGGTCGTTTTTCTAGACCCTCTTCTCCCTTATGTTTATCTCCGTTAGTTTTTAGATTTTAAGATGTTTGCCCCATTAGTTTGTCGATTTTAAGACCTTTCGCCTCATTTCTTTGTCAGTATTAAGACCTTTCGTGCTATTTAGGTGTCGATTTTTTTCCTGGCGAACGAAAGTGAGCCGGTAATTTTGGAAGAACCAGCCTTCAGGCGAGACATGTTTCTACTGAAAAATGTACAAATTAATCTAGTAGGGGCGATCTAATGGATTGTTTATTTATTTATTTATTTTTTAGTTTTATGGAGGTCTAGGCAGAAAACACAAACACAAATGAGCTAATATTTCTACCATTGAACATTAACCTCTATAACTCACGAACTACTCGAGTAATTGCGCTAATAGTTCTACCATTTGGGAAGAGTCAGCCAGGGAATAGGTGTGGCCATTTACAGCCCATTTGCTCCAGCCCATTTTGAGTTACAGAGGTTGACTATTTATGGCCTACCTATTCGGACCAGATTCTAGCCCCATCTTTTATGTCTCCACTGTGGCGCATAGATAACAGTACTGCCCACCAGGGTTCGATTCCCGGCCAGGGCTGATATATACCGGTACTATATATATATATATATATCTCTCTCTCTCTCTCTCTCTCTCTCTCTCTCTCTCTCTCTCTCTCTCTCTCTCTCTCTCTCTCTCCTCTCCTCTCTCTCTCTCTCTCACTCACTCACTCACTCACTCACTCACTCACCACTCACTCACTCACTCACTCACTCACTCACTCACTCACTCACTCACTCACTCACTCACTCACTCACTCACTCACTCACTCACTCACTCACTCACTCTCTCTCTGTGTACAGTATGTATGTATATATAAATGTATGTACCGGTATGTATGTATGTATGTAGTTGTATGTGAATAAAGGAAAGAATAGTAAAGCCTGATAAATAGACAAATGCAAAATGTAGGTAGGGAGGTAAATACATGGATAGATAAATATATTATGATGCAGATATCATTATGTAGTTAAACTTACAGTAGATGGATTAATATGGAGACGTAGATATATACTGTATATATAAATGTTTGATAGCTATATTAATTTGGATACATACTGTAGATAGGCATACATTACATTCTGTACTGTAGATAGACATGTCATCAATATTGTCCTGTAGTTATAAGAAATGCGAAAATCTTCTTAAATATTATATACACCAGTATATATATATATATATATATATATATATATATATATATATATATATATATATATTATAAAAATTCTTGTTTCAGTGCATCAATCTATTTCGTCAGGGATTTTCTTTTATCCTCCTAAAAGCTATATATCTAGGTCAGTATATATCCTCCCTCCCCCCCCCCCTCCCCCCTCCCCCCTCCCTCTCTCTCTTTCTCTCTCCATCCCCCCTCCTCCTCCTCCCTCCCCCTCCTCCTTTCCTCCTCCCCCTGGGACCCATAGCTCCCGTACCAATAAATATTCCCTCCTCTCTTACTCACTGTCCCTCCGTGTGTCTGTGAATATATATATATTATATGTAGATAGATAGAAAGAGATAAGTGTGTGTGTGTGTGTGTGTTGTCTGCATTTGTATATTATTTAAAACGTGCTATCTTATACATAACCGTATGTAATATCTCTTGTACCTGTTGTATTTTTCATCTTGCACACACACACACTCTCTCTCTCTCTCTCTCTCTCATCTGTTACTCCCTCCTTCCTTTCTTTTACAGTCGTTTTGGCGGAACTGGTTTTACACTTTTCCTGGCATTACCATTTAATATTTACACAAGCACCTACCTCACCTATGTGGAGTTCGCCACTCTTGCTAGTGGCACCGAGGAGCGCACCGCCCTTCGTTGTTGTTTGAAAATTGGTGCAGCAGACTGTTCGAAGGGGCGGAGCGCTCCCTTGCGAAGATGGGCTGTCTGGCACTTTTTGTAGTTCGTCATAGAGAGGTCTCTTGAAGCTGTCCAACGAGACGCCTCTCATGTCTCTTACTCGCCGCTGGAGTTTGTTGAAAAGAAGTGCTCCTCTATGTGATAACCAGCCCTCTCGCAGAGAGCCCATAGCACTCCGATTTTTCATCTTGGGGATATCGCATTCCCAGCCTCTCCTATCACTGAACTTCCTTGCTATTGGAGTATGTAGATTTGGTACAAAACCCTCTGCGATTTTCCACGTAGATATTAAGTATCGTAACCCTTCTACGCTCCAACGAATACAGCTTTAGTGATTTTAAACGCTCCCAATAGTGTAACTGTTTTACTGAGTTTATATGTGAGGTGAAGTTCCTTTGTACACTTTCTAAGTCATTAATTTCACCTGCTTTGTATTGGGATGTTAATACGTTACAGTATTCTAACCACGGTAGCACCAGGGATTTGAAGAGTGTTATCATAGGCAATTCACCGAGAGTTTTAAATGTACGTAGAATCCAACCTGTTAGCCGTTTCACAGCTGCAACTTTGACCTGGTTATGCTCTTTGAATCCCATATTTTCAGACATTATCACCCCAAGGTCTTTCACATTGTCTGTACGTACTATTATGTGATTGGATTCTGTTATGTAACTCGTGTTCTCTTTAACAAAATCATCATCTCTATATCGTATTAATTGGAAAATTTCTTCATTAAACTGCATATTATTTTCCCTGGTCCACTGGAACACCTTATTAATGTCCTCCTGCAGCCGGCCCGTGTTTTCCTGTGTCTTTACTATCTTTACTATTATACTCAGTTTCGTGTCATCCGCAAAGGAGAATACTGTACTGTGTCTTGTGTTGGCATCTATGTCACTTATTAGAATGAGGAAAAGAAGGGGCGCTAGTACTGTTCCTTGGGGAACTGAGCTTCTGACGTCTGAAGGCTCAGATGTTACTTGGCTTACTGCTACTGATTGTTTTCGGTTCACGAGGAAGTTGTATATCCACCTTTGATTTTACCTGTTATCCCTTTTGCTTTAAGTTTGTGTGCAATAATACCATGATCACATTTATCAAATGCCTTAGTAAAATCGGTGTAAATAATGTCCACGTTTTTCTTTTTTTCTAGTGATTTAAAAATGTCGTAATGTTCCAACAGTTGCGAGAGACATGATCTTCCTGCTCTGGACCCATGTTGACCAGTGTTGTGTAGTTGTTTTTTTCCCGTAAATGTTGATATTTTGATCGCAGGACTCGCTCAAAATGTTTAATGATGTGGGAAGTCAGAGCTACTGGGCGATAATTGTTTGGTAGCTTAGTGCTTTACTCCCTCCTTTATGATAATTGTTTGGTAGCTTAGTGCTTTACTCCCTCCTTTATGATAATTGTTTGGTAGCTTAGTGCTTTACTTCCTCCTTTATGATAATTGTTTGGTAACTTAGTGCTTTACTCCCTCCTTTATGATAATTGTTTGGTAGCTTAGTGCTTTACTCCCTCCTTTATGATAATTGTTTGGTAGCTTAGTGCTTTACTCCCTCCTTTATGATAATTGTTTGGTAACTTAGTGCTTTACTCCCTCCTTTATGATAATTGTTTGGTAGCTTAGTGCTTTACTCCCTCCTTTATGATAATTGTTTGGTAACTTAGTGCTTTACTCCCTCCTTTATGATAATTGTTTGGTAGCTTAGTGCTTTACTCCCTCCTTTATGAAATGTTTGGTAGCTTAGTGCTTACTCCCTCCTGATAATTGTTTGGTAACTTAGTGCTTTACTCCCTCCTTTATGATAATTGTTTGGTAGCTTAGTGCTTTACTCCCTCCTTTATGATAATTGTTTGGTAACTTAGTGCTTTACTCCCTCCTTTATGATAATTGTTTGGTAACTTAGTGCTTTACTCCCTCCTTTATGCAAAGGGGCCATTATTGCGTTTTTCAAACTATACGGTATTTCAAACTATACGGTATTTCAAACTATACGGTATTTCAAACTATACGGTATTTCAAACTATACGGTATTTCAAACTATACGGTATTTCAAACTATACGGTATTTCAAACTATACGGTATTTCAAACTATACGGTATTACAAACTATACGGTATTTCAAACTATACGGTATTTCAAACTATACGGTATTACAAACTATACGGTTTTTCAAACTATACGGTATTTCTCCAGTGTCTAAACTCCTTCTCCACATTATAGCCAGGGGTTTTGAGAGGTTTTCCTTACATTTCTTTATGAGGATCGAACTCCAAGAGTCCGGGCCTGGTGCCGAGTGGGATGGCATGTTGGCGATGGCTTCTGCTGTCTTTTGGTCCGAAATTAATATCCAGAATCTGGGAGGTTTCCGTGGGGGGATTATTCATGAAAAATTAAGTTTTGTCTCTGATTGCTTTTGTTTCGTCAGGCTTACTGAAGGCTGGTTCGTATTGTAGACGTAATAGTTCACTCATTTCCTTTTTGTCCCCTGTGAATGACCCATCATCTGTGACCCATCATCTGTGAATGACCCATCATCTGTGAATGATCCATCATCTGTGAATGATCCATCATCTGTGAATGACCCATCATCTGTGAATGACCCATCATCTGTACTTAGTGGGCCGATGTTTGATGTGGTTTTAGTCTTATGTTTAGCGTATGAAAAGAAGTACTTGGAGTTTTCCTTTATGCTGGCAATAGCTTTGCTCTCCTCTTACACCACACACCATATTTACACTCTACTTACACCATTACCATCATTATTTGCACTTTTTACACTTATTACCACCATTATTTACACCCATTATCTACACCATACCTACACCATTATTTACACTATTTACACCATTATCACCATTATTTACACCATTACCACCATTATTTACACTATTATTAACACCATTATTTACACTATTTATACCATTACCACCATTATTTACACCATTACCACCATTATTTACACCATTACCACCATTATTTACACTATTATTAACACCATTATTTACACTCTATTTATACCATTACCACCATTATTTACACTATTATTAACACCATTATTTACACTCTATTTATACCATTACCACCATTATTTACACCATTACCACCATTATTTACACTATTTACACCATTATTTACACTATTTACACCATTACCACCATTATTTACACTACACCATTACCACCATTATTTACACTATTTTTTTTTTTTTTTTTTTTCCAACTTACTTCCTCTCTGGCATAGGCTGAGAGCCTTAACATTCACCGCTTTACAATGAACAGTGAAGCCCGTGAGGTCTTGTTCCAGTCTAGGGAGTGAGACATGTGAAGCACGTAGAGCACAACGAGCACCTGCCATCTTGCCTTCACATGAGGCACGGTGCTCACTCATGGCCCGAAACGACCCCATCTCTGAAGCCACCTCGTTCCCGTGCTTCACTGCCTCACCCCCTACACTCGGACTCTCACACTTACACACACACAACGCCACCTGTTGAGCAGATAACTCACCAGGCAGTGCACCCCTATAGCATATTTTGAAGATGGGAATATTCATACAGTGCTATTTAATCAGGGAACAATGAGGGTATTTTATTGACGTTTCGGTGGGCTTGTGGTAATGCACTGATACCAGGTACAGCACAAATTCCATCCCAATAACATCTTCCCATTGATACATCGGGATTTGAACCCGGGACCTTTGGATTACCAGGCCAGTGGCAAGACCACTCCACCACACCTCCCCTAAATTACACCATTACCACCATTATTTACACCATTATTTACACTATTTACACCATTACCACCATTATTTACACTATTTACACCATTACCACCATTATTTACACTATCTACACCATTACCACCATTATTTACACTATTTACACCATTACCACCATTATTTACACTATTTACACCATTACCACCATTATTTACACTATATACACCATTACCACCATTATTTACACTATATACACCATTACCACCATTATTTACACTATATACACCATTACCACCATTATTTACACCATTACCACCATTATTTACACTATTTACACCATTACCACCATTATTTACACTATTTACACCATTACCACCATTAGCTTTACTTTCCTCGTCATATATGAACAAGTGTGTGTGTATGTTTCTTACTACGTTTAAGTTCATGTTTTAGCCTTTTTAGTATATATATATATTTGCGCTACGAATCTAAAAGCAGTAGTTTGATTTTCAGATATGAGATCAATGTTTCAACATTAAATTAAATTTTATATTTTGCTAAACCAAATATTCAAATCCGGTATGTTTTAGTATTAAGTTGTAAGTTGTGAGGTATGAAGTTGTAAGTTGTGAGGTATTAAGTTGTAAGTTGTGAGGTATGAAGTTGTAAGTTGTGAGGTATTAAGTTGTAAGTTGTGAGGTATGAAGTTGTAAGTTGTGAGGTATGAAGTTGTAAGTTGTGAGGTATGAAGTTGTAAGTTGTGAGGTATTAAGTTGTAAGTTGTGAGGTATTAAGTTGTAAGTTGTGAGGTATTAAGTTGTAAGTTGTGAGGTATGAAGTTGTAAGTTGTGAGGTATTAAGTTGTAAGTTGTGAGGTATTAAGTTGTAAGTTGTGAGGTATTAAGTTGTAAGTTGTGAGGTATGAAGTTGTAAGTTGTTAGGTATGAAGTTGTAAGTTGTGAGGTATGAAGTTGTAAGTTGTGAGGTATGAAGTTGTAAGTTGTGAGGTATGAAGTTGTAAGTTGTGAGGTATGAAGTTGTAAGTTGTGAGGTATGAAGTTGTAAGTTGTGAGGTATTAAGTTGTAAGTTGTGAGGTATTAAGTTGTAAGTTGTGAGGTATGAAGTTGTAAGTTGTGAGGTATTAAGTTGTAAGTTGTGAGGTATGAAGTCGGAATTTTGCAAGTTAATTGTGTATACTCAATTTTATTATATACGTTTTGTTCCACCCTTGATATTTTACAGTGCAGCTACTCCCCAATTTGTCCTCGTCTTTCTCTTTCATCATCGGCATTATTCCCTCCCACTGTTTTTCTTTTTACTTCTGTTTTGTCTGTTTGTCTTTTCTTCTCTGTTTAAGGGGGTTATCTTATTTTTAGTTGCCTGTTTTCATTATTAATATACAGTATATATATATATATATATATATATATATATATATATATTTGAAAATCGTCCATGTATAGTATTTTCATTAGATAAATTAGGACTTCAAAGGCTGTCAACTTTATTGAAGTCAGGAATAACGTCAGGACTGGAGGCCCCTTACGAGAACTCCAGTCCCATGTTTTTGTTCCGTCTATTTCTCACTTATTTTATATTATTGCTCTGCGTCAACATAATCTTTTCTAATGTTCTCACATTGTCTCTCCACCTTTCTGTCTTATTTTCTTTGTTGTTTTCCTCTGTATTGTTTTATCTCGCAATCTTTCTCGTGTTGGTCTCCGCTTTTCCTATTATCTTTTATTATTATCTATTTTTCTTATCTATTATTATATTATTATCTAGTCTTCTAATTATTCTTTGTATCTATTATTAATTTTTATCTATTCTAACATTTTCGCATCTATTCTTATATTTGCTTAGCTACTCTTCTTATTTTCTTATTTATTCTCCGTATATCATTTTATCTATTCTTCTCTGTTGTTACGGTATCTTATATATTCTCCTTATCTATTTCGATCTATTCTTATATATTCTCATCTATTCTTATCTCTTCTCTGAATGGCTGTTTACTTACTCTAGTTGTGTTTTGTGATTGTTTACTGTGTTGCTTGTTCTACGTATCGGTAATTCTCTCTCTCTCTCTCTCTCTCTCTCTCTCTCTCTCTCTCTCTCTCTCTCTTTCTCTCTCTCTCTCTCGCTCTCGCTCTCTGTATTTGTGTATGTGTGTGCGTGAATGCGTATTTGTGTGTGTAAATATACATGTGGGTGTGGGTGCATCTCTGTGTGTGTGTGTGTGTGTGTGTGTGTGTGTGTGTGTGTGTGTGTGTTTGTTGGCATGCAGTTGTACGTGTGTGTGTTAGTATGTGGATGGGCGTGTGTGAGTATCTGTTTATATCTGTGTGTGTGTATCTATGTGTGTGTGTGTGTGTATGTATATCTATGTGTGTGTATCTGTGTGTGTGTGTTTACAAGTATCCCCTTCCTCTCCCCTCTTCAACTTTTGAGTGCCCTGCTTGTGCATGGAAATGAGAGAAGGGGAGAGTACAAAGGAAGGAGTACAAAGGAAATCAAGCAACAACAGGTCTAGTGACCCTTCTAGGCTGCTTGTCCTCCAAAACACTGAGGATCAAGTGTCCAAACAGTGGTTTAGAGTGGGTAAGGGAACATTGGAAGGGAACTACTGCCCTGGAACTAATGTCCGTGGCAGGATTAGGAAGTTAGTAGGGGACAGATGGGTTAGTAACTGAGGGGGGGATAAAATAAAGTTATTCATTTACAAACGCAGAGAGAGTACAAAGGAGTACAAAGGAAATCAAGCAACAACAGGTCTAGTGACCCTTCTAGGTTGCTTGTCCTCCAAAACACTGAGGATCAAGTGTCCAAACAGTGGTTTAGAGTGGGTAAGGGAACATTGGAAAGGGAACTACTGCCCTGCCACTAACGTGGCAGGACTAGGAAGTTAGTAGGGGACATATGGGTTAGTAACTGAGGGGAGGATAAAGTTATTAATTTACAAACGCAGTCAGTCGCGGGTTTGATGCGAGATATTTGTCTAGGCGGAATTTAAATGAATCAACGGTGCTGCAGTCTATAACGTCTCGGGGAAGCCCATTCCACAAGTTGACAACTCGATTGAAGAAGAAATTCTTAGATTCGTGCGAGTTAAAAGATTTACCAATAATTTTGCAACCGTTTCCCCGCGTGTAATTAGATTGGTCGATAGTGAAGTACTTACTACAGTTCATATTGTCGATGCCTTGATTATTTTGAACCTTTGAATTAAGTCGCCTCTTAATCTGCGCTGGGTTAAAGGAAATAGATTTAATTCTCTAAGACGCTCTTCGTATGGTTTGTTCTTTAGGCTAGGTATCATTTTGGTAACTCTAGCGTTGAACTCGTTCTAGCTTGTTTATATCTTTTTGGTAATAAGGGCACCAGGATTGAACGCAGTATTCCAGAAGAGGGCGGACTAAGGAATGGTAAAGGGTTAGGATAACTTCTTGGATTTATGCTCAAATGTCCTGCCTATAAAGCCAATTATTTTGTTTGCCTTCTTAACAACTTCTGAACATTGTTGACTCGGTTTAGGTTACTGGATATTGTTACTCCCAGATCAGTTTCTCTGTTGACATTCTTAAGCTGAGTGCCATTCATCGAATAGTTTGCTTTCTCATTTAGGTATCCGACATGTAGTACTTTACATTTCTCCGCATTGAAACTCATTTGCCAAATTTGGGCCCAACATGACAATTTATCTAGATTGTGTTGCATATCGTCAACTTGTTCTTTTGAGAGTCACGCTATTTGCAATTTTTGTATCGTCAGCAAATTTTGAGATTGTGCAGGTGAGACCCTCATCTATGTCGTTGATGTAAATTAGAAAGAGAATTGGTCCTAGTACCGATCCCTGGGTTACCCCGCTACTTACATTGGTCCATTTAGATGCCTTACCGTTTATGACTAGCCTTTGCTTTCTGTTGCTGAGCCAATTTTCTATCCATTTCAACACACCGTCTTGTATTCCATGCACTTTTAGTTTTAGCAGTAAACGTTTGTGGGGAACTTTGTCAAAGGCCTTTTGAAAATCAAGGTATATAATATCTACAGCTTTACTCTCATCGTAGAGGTTGAGGATATCGTGGAAGAAGTCTAAGAGGTTTGTTAAACAGGAACGTGAGAGAATGGCAGTGAGAATGAGTAAGTGAATGAGAGAGAGAGAGTGAGAGTGAGAGACAGTGTGAGAGTGAGAATGACAGTGAGAATGAGTAAGTGAATGAGAGAGAGAGAGAGTGAGAGTAAGTGAGAGAGAGAGAGACAGAGTGAGAGTGAGAGAGAGTGTGAGAGTGAGAAAAACGCTGAGTAAGTGAAAGGGAGAGAGAAAGAGTGAGTGAGAGAGAGAGAGAGAGAGTGAGTGAGAGAGAGAGAGAGTGAGAGAGAGAGAGAGAGAGAGAGTGATTTACATGGATACGCAGACTGGGCACAGCTTGCGGCCCCTACTAGGCAGTCCGGACTAAATTATAAAACAAATTTGCTACTAAGTGGAAAATATGGCTAGCAAATCAACAGGCTCTCTCCCCACCCAGAGAGAGAGAGAGAGAGAGAGAGAGAGAGAGAGAGAGAGAGGTGAATGAGTGAGAAAGATACAGAAAATGGAAGGGATTAGGCGGTGAGAGAGAGAGAGAGAGAGAGAGAGAGAGAGAGAGAGAGAGAGAGAGAGAGAGAGGAATCGTGTGAAGTGACTTATCAATAAGGGGAGTTGGGTCGTTTTTCTTGTTCACCTTTTCCCTCATGTTTAGCCCTATTACTTTGTCGATTTTTAGATGTTTTATTTAGCTTGATGGAGGTCTAGGGAGAAAACTATTCAAATTATAATAAAAATAAACAAATGAGGAAATAAATACGCCCATCCCCCCTTAAGTGAGAAGAAGGTGCAAGCGAAAATTAAATATAATATAATAAGTGTGTTTGGTGTCTCAGCACACAGGAAATAATTATGAACAAAGCAAAATTTGCTTTTAATGGTAATTGCAGTAAAAAAAAAAAAAAACATAGATACGCAAATCAAGATGATAATTACAGTATACAGAAAAATTATGAACAAAGAAAATGGTAATTGAGAGAGAGAGAGAGAGAGAGAGAGAGAGAGAGAGAGAGAGAGAGAGAGAGAGTGTTAATAATACAAAATACATACCGAATACAGACACAACTATATGGAGGGAAAGTTTGGGGGAGATGGCCGTTATTCTGGACCCCCTTCTCTCTTATGCTTAGCCCCATTAATTTTGAGATTTTAAGACGTGTATCCAATTACTTTGGCGATTTTAAGACCTGTCACCCCATTTCTTTGCCAATATCAACACTTCTCGTGCCATTTAGGTGTCGGTATATTCTTGGCGAGCAATAGCGAGCCTGTAATTTTAGAAGGAACCGGCCTTCGGCCGGGATATTATTCTATCGAAAACAATTAAAATTAATCTAGAAGGGGGATCTAATGGATGTTTTTTTAAGTTTAATGGAGGTCTAGGGTAGAAACTAAACAATTATAATAAATACATGAAATAATCGACCACAAAATAAACCCTCCCCCCTTAAATAAACCCTCCCCTCTTAAATAAACCCTCCCTCCTTAAATAAACCCTCCCCCCTTAAATAAACCCTCCCCTCTTAAATAAACCCTCCCTCCTTAAATAAACCCTCCCCCCTTAAATAATGCAGAGAAAGGGAGGAGGAGACAAAGCATAGACAGGGATAAGAAGAAAGCAAATAAATAATATATATCAAAGAAAGAAGAGAAAGGGGGAGAGGAGGAGGAGGAGAAGGAGGAGGAGGAGGAGGAGGAGGAGGAGGAGGAGGAAGAAAAGAAGGAGGAGGAGGAGGAAGAAAAGAAGGAGGAGGAGGAGGAAGAAAAGAAGAAGAAGAAGAAGAGGAGGAGGGGGATGAATAGGAGTAGGAGGAGGAGGAGGAGGAGGAGGAGGATTAAGAGAAGGAGGAGGAGGAGGTCCGAGGAGGATTAAGAGGAGGAGGAGGAGGATTAAGAAAATGAGGAGGAGGAGGTCCGAGGAGGGAGGCAGAAAATGAACAGGGGTGGGAAGGAGCGAAACTGTTACATTATTGAGAAGATGGGATGAGGTCCTTTCGCCTTCAAGTTCTTTCCTCCAGAGAGAGAGAGTGTGTGTGTGTGTGTGTGTGTGTGTGTGTGTGTTTTTTTTTTTTTTCTATATTCCAACTACTCCCTCTCGGGCATAGGCTGAGAGCCTGTACATTCCACCGCTCAACACGGTGAAGCCCGTGAGGTCTTGTTCCAGCCTGGGGAGTGAGACATGTGAAGCATCCATCATGGCTCAAAGCAGCTCCATCTCTGAAGCGGCTGGTTGCTGCGCTCAAGTGCTTCACCGTCTCACCCTCCAGACTCAGACCCTCACTCTCAGAACGCCACCTATTGAGCAGTGAACTCACTAGGCATTGTCCCCCTGTAACATATTTTGAATATGGGAATATTCATACAGTGTTATTAAAGGGAACAATGAGGGTATTTTTTGGCATTTCGGTGGGCTTTGTGGTAATGCACTGATACTAGGTACAGCACAAATTCAATCCCAATAATATCTTCCCATTGACATATCGGGATTTGAACCCGGGTCCATTGGATTACCAATCCAGTGGCATGACCACTCCACCACACCTCCCCCAAATTAACCGTACCTAATGTAACGTAACCAAGCTTAATTTAACCTAACCGAGCCTAATCTAACCTAACCAAGCCTAATCTAACCTAACCAAGCCTAATCTAACCTAACTAGATCTAAACTAACATAGCGAACTAATCTAACTTAAAACAACATAACAAAACTAATCTAACCTGACCTACCCTAACCAAACTGTGTCTTATCTAACCTAAATGAACCTAACCAAGCTTATTCTTATCTAATATAAGTTATCGTAGGCTGTTTAGAAGTGTGGCCGTTTAGGAATTTGGCCGTTTAGGGGTGTGGCTGTTTGACTTGTGGCCGTTTAGGAGTGTGGCCGTTTGAGTGGCTTCCATTTAAGAGTGTGGCCGTTTGGGTTGTGGCTATTTTGAAGTGTAACCTTTTAGGTGTGTGGCCGTTTGAGCTGCTTCTGTCTGGGTTGTGGCCGTTTAGGAGTGTTGCCGTTTTGGAGTGCGACTGTTTAGTAGTGTGGCCGTTTAGTAGTGTGGCCGTTTAGCAGTTTGGCCGTTAATGAGTGCGGCCTTTAAGGAGTGTGGCCGTTTAGGAGTGTGACCGTTTTAGCACCCTGCTGTCGTATGGGCGAATGTACCAGCGGGCGAAACTACCCAACACCCAGAGAAATACAGGCCTGGGAAATAGAAGAAGGACGAACCGAAAAACACACGTAAAATAAAGACCAAAGGAGGAGAGAGAGAAAAGTGGATAATGGTATTGGAGGGGGAATGGAGAGGAGGACGATAACTGGGAGAAGGCGACACGGAGAGTACAAAGGAGTACAAAGGAAATCAAGCAACAACAGATCTAGTGACCCTTCTAGGCTGCTTGTCCTCCAAAACACTGAGGATCAAGTGTCCAAACAGTGGTTTAGAGTGGGTAAGGGAACATTGGAAAGGGAACTACTGCCCTGCCACTAACGTGGCAGGACTAGGAAGTTAGTAGGGGACATATGGGTTAGTAACTGAGGGGGGATAAAATAAAGTTATTCATTTACAAACGCAGTCAGTCGCGGGTTTGATGCTAGATATTTGTCTAGGCGGAATTTAAATGAATCAACGGTGCTGCAGTCTATAACGTCTCGGGGAAGCCCATTCCACAAGTTGACAACTCGATTGAAGAAGAAATTCTTAGATTCGTGTGAGTTAAAAGATTTACCAATAATTTTGCAACCGTTTCCCCGCGTGTAATTAGATTGGTCGATAGTGAAGTACTTACTACAGTTTATATTGTCGATGCCTTTGATGATTTTGAACACTTGAATTAAGTCACCTCTTAATCTGCGCTGGGTTAAAGGAAATAGATTTAATTCTCTAAGACGCTCTTCGTATGGTTTGTTCTTTAGGCTAGGTATCATTTTGGTAACTCTACGTTGAACTCGTTCTTAGCCCCATTAATTTTGAGATTTTAAGACGTTTATCCAATTACTTTGGCGACTTTAAGACTTGCCAATATCAACACTTCTCGTGCCATTTAGGTGTCGGTATATTCTTGGCGAGAAATAGCGAGCCTGTAATTTTTGAGGCAAGTAAATTGTTCCATAAATTTAATCTTTTTAGGGTCAATTATTGTGACTGTATTCTAAAATTTGACATCAATAATTTTAATCAAGCATTTTTAACTTGAAGTTTCTTGTATAACCTCTGCTTACTTTTTGTCTGTATTTATTGTTTATCTTTTTCTTTTTCTATTATTATTATTATTATTAATATTGATGATTTTTTTAAATTTATTGTTCTTGTTAAAAGAGTACTCTTTGTTTAAATCTGTTGTTACTTCATATTTGCAATTATTTCTCTTTATATTATATGTATTCATTGTCGATAGTATCAATTGCTTACTTTTGCGATTTCCTTAGTGTATTGTGCTATAAATGTAGGTTATTTGTAGGGTAGTTATTTCTAGGGGTCACTTGAGGCATGCTATGCTTACAGGTACCTTACCCGATAGCACTATCGTTAGTGAGTGCTGTACTGTATTTTATATATTATTTTGTAATAGTATAGATATCTTATCAATATTTGTATTTTTTACTATAATGTCCTTGTCCATCGTTGCAAATTTGACTTTTAAATAATATTTTGACATTTGAAAACATGTAGTTTCTTATATTCATGCAGAGTTTAGTAAAATTTGCCAGTCAGAAAGGTCCCGTCAGACTTTCCCAACGACTTGACTACTTCCTTTAACCGTGACGATTAGTGCTGTTGTTATATGTGCGATTGGTTTGCTTGGGAACCAGATTAACTTGCTCATGTAGTGATGTACCAGTCCAACCCTATGTGGGGTGTTGTGTTCTTTTATTTAATATTTTTCATTTTAGTTAAGAGCGTTGTTGTCCACATAGCGATTTTTTTGATAATTTAATGTTGACTTGTATATTGTCCTTGTCCCAATTTTGGTTTGTTTTAGGAGTTTGCAAGTTTACATTTTAATTGTTTAATGGTCTTCTTTGGTAATAGGGCAAACCAGCATTGAATCGCAGTCATTCTTTCAGAAGAGGGCGGACTAAGGAATCTGTAAAGGGTTCGGATAACTTCTTTGGATTTAATGCTCAAATGAATCTGCTATAAAAGCCAATTATTTTGTTTGCCTTCTTAACAACTTCTGAACATTGTTGACTCGGTTTGAGGTTACTCGATATTGTTACTCCCAGATCGGTTTCTCTGTTTACTCTCTGAGGAGAGTGAGAGAGAGAGAGAGAGAGAGATCTTACATCGATTTTACATAGATACACTGGCCACACAGACCTTTCGATCCAAACGATGTGGTCAGGACTTAATTCTAGTAGAGATGGCATATCCGATAGAAAGGGAAAATTGAAGCAAAGGATAGAACAGAAGAAGAAGAAGAGAGAGAAAAAGAGAGAGAGAGAGAGAGATAATATAATAGAATATAATGCTGAGGTCAAGATGTTTAATATAAGGGTAAGAAATAATAAGAGTGAAAAGTTGTCTGCGAGAGAGAGAGAGAGAGTCTGGAAATCACAATGGTAAATACACAGAGAAAACAAGAGAGAGAGAGGACTGTAGCATTATATTAACCTTTTCAGTATGGTGGGCGTTCTTTTGTTTTCATTATATTCTGGTTACTGATAGACAACTTAATTCAGCATAAAATGTACCTCTATTAAGGGGAGGTATTTAGTTTGTTCCCTAGACCTCCATCAAGCTTAAAATGACACCCCCTTGAGTCCCTTTCAAGATATATTTGTACATATTTCGGTAGAAAAATTTCCCGGCCGAAGGCCGGTTCCTCTTAAATTACAGGCTCGCTATCGCTCGCCAGGATAACATTGACACCTGAATTGCACGAAAGGTCTTAATATGGGGTGAAAGTTCTTAAAATCACTAAACTAATGGGGCAAACGTTTTATAATATCAAAAGCAATGGGGCTAAACATGAGGGAGAAAGGGGTCAAGAAAAAAATCCCTCAAGTGGAGATCTCCCCTTAACAATAACGTCATGGCGGTGAAGGGGTTACCTAAAAAGAATGGGGAGTGTGTCACATATGTATCATACGCGTTAAGGGGAGGTTTCCACTAGAGGGACTTTTTTCTCGACTCCTTTCTCCCTCATGTTTAGCCCCATTGTTTTTCTAATTTTAAGAAGTTTGCCCCCATTGATTTGCTGATTTTAAGAACTTTCAACCCATTTCTGTCAATTTTAAGACCTTTCGTGCCATTTACAGTAGATGTCGATTTTATCCTGGCGAGCGATAGCGAGACATGTAATTTTAAGAGTAAACGGCCTTCGGCCGGGACATTTTTCTACCGAAAAATGTACAAATTTATCTTGAAAGGGGGTCAAGGGGTGAAATTTTAAGATTCCTGGAGGAGTAGGAAACAAACTAAAAAGGGGAGGTAGTCGCTTTTTCTGGATATGACAGACATTAATACAACACAGAGCGAGCCAAACATAATGGCAGCTGAGCCATGACTTATTAGCGCCACCGTACTTCACTGCTCTATATGTCCTTACCGTCGCAAATGCCTTGTGTGTGTGTGTGGGGGAGGGGGGGGGGGGGGCCAGGGCAGGGCAAACTAAACAACCATTCGAGGGTCCCGGTTTGCATCCCGTATTGCCCCGTTGATGTTTCCCTTTCATCCCCCCTCTGTCTGTGTGTGTGTGTGTGTGTGTGTGTGTGTGTGTGTGTGTGTGTGTGTGTGTGTGTGTGTGTGTGTGTGTGGTGTGGTGTGTGTGTTGTGGTGTGTGTGTTGTGTGTGTGTGTGTGTGTGTGTGTGTGTGTGTGTGTGTGTGTGTGTAGTGTGTGTGTGTGTGTGTGTGTGTGTGTGTGTGTGTGTGTGTACGTTTGACCCTCATCTCCCCTCTATGTGTGCATTTACCTCTCTCTCTCTCCTTTCCTCAATTATGGTTTTGTTGCTCTAGTTCACTTCGTATATTCGCCCCTCGTACCTCTTCCGACTCAGCACAGGACAACCAGGAAGGAGGACCGAAGACAGCGAGGACGGCAACCTACAAAG